>CM042803.1:5848280-5907032 GCA_018691245.2 Ips nitidus
TTGGCGGGTCNNACCANTANAATAGGCATCCGTAGCAAGANNCGNNNNAACTGTAATCCNTNTGGNTNTCGCGTGATCTTTTTCGCGTACGTNNTNANNAANNGACNNNTCGNCTNCGCNCGATCNNNTNNANGTGTNGCNCCCANGNATCTTNANGGTTCCATACNTCAANATGNGNGTCTGAGGANACCNTAANGNANGNNANACNCTTTACTTTAAGGANGTAGATGCTCGCNGNTNGGGACGGCGAAGCTGNAANCACACGNCAACNCNCNGNGANTCNTCTTGGNCACCATGCTCAGCCAAGTCGTACCGAGGTGCGGAACGTTGAAAAGTGGCAACGTCGCACCTCGTTCCCCCCCTCACTTTCTCCATTTCGGACGCACAGCTGAGATGGCGATCTTCGGACCATTTCGGTGACATAACGAACAGTCTCGAAGTCGATTCGAAGATGGCGTTTATTAAGCGGCGACCGCATGGGTCGTACGCAACGTGTTCCGTTTTCCCAGTACCACTTTAAGTTTCGTGAAATTAGTTTTTTTGCCGCGATTGTTCGGTGATTTAGCTCAATTCCGGCTGTGATTAGTTTTTATTTTTTTATTTTTTAACGTGTGAGTGGTGCACGTGCAGTACTACCGATAACCGTTTAAGGGGGTCTCCGCACATATGTCTCGTCACAGCTAAGAATAGATCTCCCCCTAAATTCTATACACACACAGACACCATGGAGGACGGATGGACTACAGTCAGCAAAGGTACGACCGTATTTTTTTTTTGTAAATCCACCGTCCATATGGTACTGCTTTTAGGTTATATTCTCCCCTTTCCCATTCGCTCGTCGACTTGGTGAAAATCAAGCCGTGGTACGGCCTTGATCAAGGCCTACACAATTTCAAACTCACTCTCTCTCTCTGGGTTTTCTATTTTTTTCTCGAAATCATCCAGCCTACTCCTCTCGGGTACTTTCTGCCCGAAAAATTAAGTGAAAAACAGTGTTGCCAAGTGGCCTATAATTTACCAATTACAATTCGGTCTAAATTTACCACTCTACTGTGATGTGACAGTGAACGTCAAAGTGACTTGGTTGTCACAGATTCCTCAACCTCAAATTAGTTGGAAACGAGTATAACCTCAATTTGTGACATTTCGGGGCCGCCATCTTGTTGATTTTCTCCCTTCCAGTGACAGTTGTCATGTCAAACTAGGCCTCTAGATACTTAATTAGACTAAGAAAATTACTGTTTACCGATATGTTTGCGATTGTCACTTGTCAAAAAATGTCTGACAGTAAAACTGTCATTTGTGAAATATTATGGTTAGGAATTTTTTTTTTATGTTGTCTTCCCCTCCAAAATGGCTTCTAGAGGCGTCTGGCAGATTTAAAACAGTGTTTACCAGCTTAAGAAGGTTTCAGAGGGTTTTGGCAACTAAAAATGGCTGTCAGAGGCCTCTGGCACATTAAAAACAGTTTTAGCAGACGTGAGAAGGTTTCAGAGGCTTCTGGCAACTAAAATTGACTTGTAGACGCTTCTGGTAATACAAAATGGCCGTTTAGAGGCCTCTGGCACTATTAGAAGTCCCCTAGGAAGCTGAAGAAGGTTTCAGAGGCCTCTGGCAACTAAAAATGGCTGCCAGAGGCTTCTGGCAACTAAAATTGACTTGTAAATGCTTCTGGTAATACAAAATGGCTGTTTAGAGGCCTCTGGCAGCTTTAAAAGAGTCTTCACAAACTTAAGAAGGTTTTAGAGGCTTCTGGAACTTAAAAATGGCTGCCAGAGGCCTCTGGCAACTAAAATTGACTTGTAAATGCTTCTGGTAATACAAAATGGCCGTTTAGAGGCCTCTGGCACTATTAGAAGTCTTCTAGGAAGCTGAAGAAGGTTTCAGAGGCCTCTGACAACTAAAAATGGCTGCCAGAGGCTTCTGGCAACTAAAATTGACTTGTAAACGCTTCTGGTAATACAAAATGGCCGTTTAGAGGCCTCTGGCACTATTAGAAGTCCCCTAGGAAGCTGAAGAAGGTTTCAGAGGCCTCTGGCAACTAAAAATGGCTGCCAGAGGCTCTGGCAACTAAAATTGACTTGTAAATGCTTCTGGTAATACAAAATGGCCGTTTAGAGGCCTCTGGCACTATTAGAAGTCTCTTAGGAAGCTGAAGAAGGTTTCAGAGGCCTCTGGCAACTAAAAATGGCTGCCAGAGGCTTCTGGCAACTAAAATTGACTTGTAAATGCTTCTGGTAATACAAAATGGCCGTTTAGAGGCCTCTGGCACTATTAGAAGTCCCCTAGGAAGCTGAAGAAGGTTTCAGAGGCTTCTGGCAACTAAAAATGGCTGCCAGAAGCTTCTGGCAACTAAAATTGACTTGTAAATGCTTCTGGTAATACAAAATGGCCGTTTAGAGGCCTCTGGCACTATTAGAAGTCTCTTAGGAAGCTGAAGAAGGTTTCAGAGGCCTCTGGCAACTAAAAATGGCTGCAGAGGCCTCTGCAACTAAAATTGACTTGTAAAACGCTTCTGGTAATACAAAATGGCCGTTTTAGAGGCCTCTGGCACTATTAGAAGTCTCTTAGGAAGCTGAAGAAGGTTTCAGAGGCCTCTGGCAACTAAAAATGGCTGCCAGAGGCCTCTGGCAACTAAAATTGACTTGTAGACGCTTCTGGTAATACAAAATGGCCGTTTAGAGGCCTCTGGCACTATTAGAAGTCCCCTAGGAGGTGAAGAGGTTTCAGAGGCTTCTGGCAACTAAAAATGGCTGCCAGAAGCTTCTGGCAACTAAAATTGACTTGTAAATGCTTCTGGTAATACAAAATGGCCGTTTAGAGGCCTCTGGCACTATTAGAAGTCTCTTAGGAAGCTGAAGAAGGTTTCAGAGGCCTCTGGCAACTAAAAATGGCTGCCAGAGGCCTCTGGCAACTAAAATTGACTTGTAAACGCTTCTGGTAATACAAAAATGGCCGTTTAGATGCCTCTGGCACTATTAGAAGAATTGTATATTAGGAAGCTGAAGAAGGTTTCAGAGGCCTCTGGCAACCTAAAAATGGCTGCCAGAGGCCTCTGGCAACTAAAATTGACTTGTAAACGCTTCTGGTAATACAAAATGGCCGTTTAGAGGCCTCTGGCACTATTAGAAGTCCCTAGGAAGCTGAAGAAGGTTTCAGAGGCCTCTGGCAACTAAAATTGACTTGTAAAACGCTTCTGGTAATACAAAATGGCCGTTTAGAGGCCTCTGGCACTATTAGAAGTCCTTTAGGAAGCTGAAGAAGGTTTCAGAGGCCTCTGGCAACTAAAAATGGCTGCCAGAGGCCTCTGCAACTAAATTGACTTGTAAACGCTTCTGGTAATACAAAATGGCCGTTTAGAGGCCTCTGGCACTATTAGAAGTCTCTTAGGAAGCTGAAGAAGGTTTCAGAGGCCTCTGGCAACTAAAAATGGCTGCAGAGGCCTCTGGCAACTAAAATTGACTTGTAAACGCTTCTGGTAATACAAAATGGCCGTTTAGAGGCCTCTGGCACTATTAGAAGTCTCTTAGGAAGCTGAAGAAGGTTTCAGAGGCCTCTGGCAACTAAAAATGGCTGCCAGAGGCCTCTGGCAACTAAAAATTGACTTGTAACGCTTTGGTAATACAAAATGGCCGTTTAGAGGCCTCTGGCACTATTAGAAGTCCCCTAGGAAGCTGAAGAAGGTTTCAGAGGCTTCTGGCAACTAAAAATGGCTGCCAGAAGCTTCTGGCAACTAAAATTGACTTGTAAATGCTTCTGGTAATACAAAATGGCGTTTAGAGGCCTCTGGCACTATTAGAAGTCTCTTAGGAAGCTGAAGAAGGTTTCAGAGCCTCTGGCAACTAAAAATGGCTGCAGAGGCCTCTGGCAACTAAAATTGACTTGTAAACGCTTCTGGTAATACAAAATGGCGTTTAGAGGCCTCTGGCACTATTTAGAAGTCAAGTCTCCTTAGGAAGCTGAAGAAGGTTTCAGAGGCCTCTGGCAATAAAAATGGCTGCCAGAGGCCTCTGGCAACTAAAATTGACTTGTAGACGCTTCTGGTAATACAAAATGGCCGTTTAGAGGCCTCTGGCACTATTAGAAGTCCCCTAGGAGGCTGAAGAAGGTTTCAGAGGCCTCTGGCAACTAAAAATGGCTGCCAGAGGCTTCTGGCAACTAAAATTGACTTGTAAATGCTTCTGGTAATACAAAATGGCCGTTTAGAGGCCTCTGGCACTATTAGAAAGTCTCTTAGGAAGCTGAAGAAGGTTTCAGAGGCCTCTGGCAACTAAAAATGGCTGCCAGAGGCCTCTGGCAACTAAAATTGACTTGTAAACGCTTCTGGTAATACAAAATGGCCGTTTAGAGGCCTCTGGCACTATTAGAAGTCTCTTAGGAAGCTGAAGAAGGTTTCAGAGGCCTCTGGCAACTAAAAATGGCTGCCAGAGGCCTCTGGCAACTAAAATTGACTTGTAAACGCTTCTGGTAATACAAAATGGCCGTTTAGAGGCCTCTGGCACTATTAGAAGTCCCCTAGGAAGCTGAAGAAGGTTTCAGAGGCCTCTGGCAACTAAAATTGACTTGTAAACGCTTCTGGTAATACAAAATGGCCGTTTAGAGGCCTCTGGCACTATTAGAAGTCCTTTAGGAAGCTGAAGAAGGTTTCAGAGGCCTCTGGCAACTAAAAATGGCTGCCAGAGGCCTCTGGCAACTAAAATTGACTTGTAAACGCTTCTGGTAATACAAAATGGCCGTTTAGAGGCTCTGGCACTATAGAAGTCTCTTAGGAAGCTGAAGAAGGTTTCAGAGGCCTCTGGCAACTAAAAATGGCTGCCAGAGGCCTCTGGCAACTAAAATTGACTTGTAGACGCTTCTGGTAATACAAAATGGCCGTTTAGAGGCCTCTGGCACTATTAGAAGTCCCCTAGGAGGCTGAAGAAGGTTTCAGAGGCTTCTGGCAACTAAAAATGGCTGCCAGAAGCTTCTGGCAACTAAAATTGACTTGTAAATGCTTCTGGTAATACAAAATGGCCGTTTAGAGGCCTCTGGCACTATTAGAAGTCTCTTAGGAAGCTGAAGAAGGTTTCAGAGGCCTCTGGCAACTAAAAATGGCTGCCAGAGGCCTCTGGCAACTAAAATTGACTTGTAAACGCTTCTGGTAATACAAAATGGCCGTTTAGAGGCCTCTGGCACTATTAGAAGTCTCTTAGGAAGCTGAAGAAGGTTTCAGAGGCCTCTGGCAACTAAAAATGGCTGCCAGAGGCCTCTGGCAACTAAATTGACTTGTAAAACGCTTCTGGTAATACAAAATGGCCGTTTAGAGGCCTCTGGCACTATTAGAAGTCTCTTAGGAAGCTGAAGAAGGTTTCAGAGGCCTCTGGCAACTAAAAATGGCTGCCAGAGGCCTCTGGCAACTAAAATTGACTTGTAAACGCTTTCTGGTATACAAAATGGCCGTTTAGAGGCATCTGGCACTATTAGAAGTCTCTTAGGAAGCTGAAGAAGGTTTCAGAGGCCTCTGGCAACTAAAAAATGGCTGCCAGAGGCCTCTGGCAACTAAAATTGACTTGTAGACGCTTCTGGTAATTACAAAATGGCCGTTTAGAGGCCTCTGGCACTATTAGAAGTCCCCTAGGAGGCTGAAGAAGGTTCAGAGGCTTCTGGCAACTAAAAATGGCTGCAGAAGCTTCTGGCAACTAAAATTGACTTGTAAATGCTTCTGGTAATACAAAATGGCCGTTTAGAGGCCTCTGGCACTATTAGAAGTCCCCTAGGAGGCTGAAGAAGGTTTCAGAGGCCTCTGGCAACTAAAAATGGCTGCCAGAGGCTTCTGGCAACTAAAATTGACTTGTAAATGCTTCTGGTAATACAAAATGGCCGTTTAGAGGCCTCTGGCACTATTAGAAGTCCCTTAGGAAGCTGAAGAAGGTTTCAGAGGCCTCTGGCAACTAAAAATGGCTGCCAGAGGCCTCTGGCAACTAAAATTGACTTGTAAACGCTTCTGGTAATACAAAATGGCCGTTTAGAGGCCTCTGGCACTATTAGAAGTCTCTTAGGAAGCTGAAGAAGGTTTCAGAGGCTCTGGCAACTAAAAATGGCTGCCAGAGGCCTCTGGCAACTAAAAATGGCTGCCAGAGGCCTCTGGCAACTAAAATTGACTTGTAAACGCTTCTGGTAATACAAAATGGCCGTTTAGAGGCCTCTGGCACTATTAGAAGTCCCCTAGGAAGCTGAAGAAGGTTTCAGAGGCCTCTGGCAACTAAAATTGACTTGTAAACGCTTCTGGTAATACAAAATGGCCGTTTAGAGGCCTCTGGCACTATTAGAAGTCCCTTAGGAAGCTGAAGAAGGTTTCAGAGGCCTCTGGCAACTAAAAATGGCTGCCAGAGGCCTCTGGCAACTAAAATTGACTTGTAGACGCTTCTGGTAATACAAAATGGCCGTTTAGAGGCCTCTGGCACTATTAGAAGTCCCCTAGGAAGCTGAAGAAGGTTTCAGAGGCCTCTGGCAACTAAAAATGGCTGCCAGAGCCCTCTGGCAATACAAAATGGCCGTTTAGAGGCCTCTGGCACTATTAGAAGTCCCCTGGCAACTAAAAATGGCTGCCAGAGGCCTCTGGCACATCAAAAACAATTTTAGCAAACGTGAGAAGGTTTCAGAGGCTTCTGGCAATACAAAATGGCTGTTTAGAGGCCTCCGACACACTAAATTGATATCATTTTTAGTTTTCGAGATATAAACAAGAAAAATAAATAAAAATAAGTCACAATGAACCAAAAATGGTAGTAAAACACAACTTCAGTCAGTATTTTTTTGAAAGGACACTAAAAAATTACTGTTTACTGACATGTTGGCGATTGTCACTTGTCAAAAATGACAGTTGCCGAACGGCACTAAAACTGTCATTATTTGTGAAATATATTACAGTTATGCCTGCTTTATACCTCCCATTTAAGAATTAAATTAAATTTAAATTTCCACTAAAATTAATATTTAAACTAAGAAATCTTGTTTAGGTTTATACTACAAATTAATAATTAGGAAAAATAAATGACTGTTTTGACTTTCTGGACGTTTGACGTTGACGTTTCTATTGTCATGGTCATTACGCGTGTTTTGTGGATAAAGAAAATTTTTATTAAAATAATTTAAAAAATTTGTTCTTAAACCACTTTTTCGGTAAAAAATCCAATTATGGATTTAGACGATTCAAGTCTAATAGACTACGTATCGCAATATCCATGCTTATATGACAAAACTAACAAAAGCTATAAAAACAAAATAGTGCGGGAAAATGCGTGGAAAACTATTGCCTCCTTGTTATCCGAAAAAAAGTAAGATCAAAATCACATTTTCCAATAAATATGCAATACATATCAGGAACTAACATTTGTTAGGATTATGATGCTTCACAGACTGACAGAAGACAGCAATTTACATCATGAGTGATGACAAGTATGACAGTGACAGTTCCGAAAGTCAACGAATTTAAACGAATTAAGCCGAACTTTAATAAAGTTGGTTTAAAATTAATTTTAGTTTAAATGAAAGTTTAGTTTAATTGTTAATTGTGAGGTATAAAGCAGGCATTACATTTTATTTTTTTTTTTGAATTGTCTCCTTTCTAAAATGTTTCAGAACGTTCTGAAACTAGTTTTTAAGAAATCTGACAACATCTCTGGTTCGATTAGTGGCAAGTTTTTGGTTTTGTTTTGCAGGAAAATCGAAAAACAAGCACAACAGAAACAACCAGCACAATCAGAATGGCAAGACGCAGGCGGCACCGGCGCTGCCGCCCCCCCAGCAGCCGCCGCAGCCGGTGGTGGTGGCGGTACCGGTACCGCAACCCCCCAAACCCAACAATCGTTCCAACAAGTCGAAGGAGCTGAACATGAGGGGGGCGAACAAGGAGGGCACCGACATGGACGCGTTCAACGACAAAGTCAACGCCAACGCGACGACGGCACCCGTCGAAAACGTCACCGCCGACGCGGTCAACGCCAACGTGATTGCGCCGCGGCCGCCGACGCCACCGCCCCCTGCCGCCGTCGTTCCTAAACAAGAGACTGAAGAACCCGTTGTTGTATGGTGAGTGTAGTGGGATAAAATTGACAGTTGACAGGCAACGTTGCCCCGCAACTACAAACGTTTTTAAAATTCGAAAAAAAATGAAAAAAAAAAAAAAAAATGAGCAGAAAACGTTCTATTTGCGGGACAGTTGACATTTTGACAGACACTGGTGTAGTGGACACCCTGTAACTGGCTCAAAATGGCTAATTAAGTCAATCCAGAATATTTCAGTTTACAGCCTCTAATTTAAATGGGACATCCTCTGTATATTATTATGTCACGTGCGAACGCTAGAATTCTCAAAAAAAGTGTGGTTAGAATGTGACAATAGCAACTATTTGTCGCATTCTTTGATTACTACCGCTAGGCGCATTCGCCAATTATCAAGAAAAGCTAAATTCAGAGCCTACTACAATAATTCTTCCTTTTTAGGCAGATTAAATTTTTCCGTATTCGCCAATTGTCAAGAAAACTGAATTCCCTTCTTTCTAATGCAATATTGCAATTTTTAAACCAATATCAGGTTTTTCTACGATTATTTCCTTCCTATCGATTTTGACCAATCGCTATCAAGAATTAGTATAACAAATGTAAATTTTAAGTGGAAAAATCACGTATATGCTATTTGTTAAAACAAATTACTTAGAAACTCGTTTTTCCGGAAAAATTAAATGCACTAGGGATATTACCCCCGAAAAATTCCTAGGGGGACCCCTTTGAAAAATTTCAAAATTTCATTTTTTATTTTTTTATAAAAAAACGGTACGTTTTACAAAAAAATGGTACATAAGAAAAAAGTTGCGTCTCATCGAGGTCCACTCCCACTAAAATTTTCAACTCGATCAATTGAACCGTTTCCGAGATATTGAGGAAAATGTCCGAAAATTTTAAGTCAACTTTGACGCCCTCTAGCGGCCAAACGGTACAACTTAGCGGTGCGCAGTTTCCACCAATGGATAGCCTCATTCATTGGCTATCTATAATCCTATTATGTGTCTATAGTAAATGTTTTAAATAACTGAGTTATTCACGATTGAATGAAACAGNGNTGAAATCTNTANANTATAAAGNANAGCAGTCGTNCAGNATCNACCGNTTTCGCCTCNNTAACTCTGTTAACTCTNCTACCTGATTTCCCANGCAGGCNTAAACNNNANCCGCCTGTATCNCCAAACTGTCCCATGCACNACNATTGGGNTNACNTTCCTCGCGGGCGNACACNTCGNGNACCCAACANNCNNCTNCGACTGCNTCGNCAGGGTNTGGCAGTTNAGTATCTNGANTNATGNNCGGCNGACNTTCNAGCTTGNGCTANNNNACCATNAGNGCCCCGANNGANGTTTACTGATNCCCTGGATGCGACTTNTCGGAACTTGAAATCATATNTGACAANNNCGCAANTCTNAGCNGTNANGNCCATTAGTCATGCGNCTNNNCNGCGGGTGGTTCAAGATGTNNAGTAGGANGNCNTACAAATAGTCCATTATCNAGAATAGCTAACGCTNCCNCNTCNNANACTTTCGTACCTNGTTNACGCACGTTNTAAACAAACACGTATTCGCTTTTCATTTAAAACACTCAATTATTTTAAGTGTGATTAAAAATACTAGGATTGCATCAGGAAATTTGATTTTTCTGCTCATTTTTAAAAATATTATATTTGATTTAAATCGTGATTTTTATTTAAAAAAAATCAGGTGATTTAAATCAGCCCAACCCTGGCTAATCAAATTTTGCGCGCGCGCAGGAAAAGAAAAAAGAGCTCCAATTCGAGCTGGAAGAGTCGGACCGACGAGTTCGTATGCGATCGGTCGGGTGCATTCGGTTCATCGGCGAACTGTTCAAGCAACAAATGCTGACGGCGAGCATAATGCGTCGCTGTTTGCAAACGTTGCTCGAGAACAAGGACGAGGAGAGTTTGGAGTGTTTGTGCAAATTGCTGACCACCGTCGGCAAGGAATTGGAAACGAATCGGGTGGAACTCGTTTCCATTTTCAACGAAATGAAACAGATCACGGAGGGCAAACGGCAAAAAATCAGCAGCCGGATACGGTTCATGCTGAAGGACGTTATCGATCTGCGGGATTCTAGATGGGTGAGTGATTCCACAAGAAATTCCCTTTAAAACGAGGTGCGACTCGGTTTTTTTGACAGGAAATTCAAAATGGCGGCTTGGAACGCCATTTTGTCTGTCATTTCTAGAAACTACGTGAAATTCCCTTTAAAACGAGGTGCAACTCGATTTTTTGACAGGAAATTCAAAATGGCGGCCTGGGACGCCATTTTGTCTGTCATTTCTTGAAACTACGTGAAATTCCCTTTAAAACGAGGTGCGACTCGATTTTTTGACAGGAAATTCAAAATGGCGGCTTGGAACGCCATTTTGTCTGTCATTTCTAGAAACTACGTGAAATTCCCTTTAAAACGAGGTGCGACTCGGTTTTTTGACAGGAAATTCAAAATGGCGGCTTGGAACGCCATTTTGTCTGTCATTTCTAGAAACTACGTGAAATTCCCTTTAAAACGAGGTGCAACTCGATTTTTTGACAGGAAATTCAAAATGGCGGCTTGGAACGCCATTTTGTCTGTCATTTCTAGAAACTACGTGAAATTTCCTTTAAAACGAGGTGCGACTCGATTTTTTGACAGGAAATTCAAAATGGCGGCCTGGGACGCCATTTTGTCTGTCATTTCTAGAAACTACGTGAAATTCCCTTTAAAACGAGGTGCAACTCGATTTTTTGACAGGAAATTCAAAATGGCGGCCTGGGACGCCATTTTGTCTGTCATTTCTAGAAACTACGTGAAATTCCCTTTAAAACGAGGTGCAACTCGATTTTTTGACAGGAAATTCAAAATGGCGGCTTGGAACGCCATTTTGTCTGTCATTTCTAGAAACTACGTGAAATTCCCTTTAAAACGAGGTGCAACTCGATTTTTTGACAGGAAATTCAAAATGGCGGTCTGGGACGCCATTTTGTCTGTCATTTCTAGAAACTACGTGAAATTCCCTTTAAAACGAGGTGCAACTCGATTTTTTGACAGGAAATTCAAAATGGCGGTCTGGGACGCCATTTTGTCTGTCATTTTCTAGAAACTACGTGAAATTCCCTTTAAAACGAGGTGCGACTCGGTTTTTTGACAGGAAATTCAAAATGGCGGCTTGGAACGCCATTTTGTCTGTCATTTCTAGAAACTACGTGAAATTCCCTTTAAAACGAGGTGCAACTCGATTTTTTGACAGGAAATTCAAAATGGCGGTCTGGGACGCCATTTTGTCTGTCATTTCTTAAAACTACGTGAAATTCCTTTTAAAACGAGGTGCGACTCAATTTTTTTGACCAGAAATTCAAAATGGCGGCTTGGAGCGCCATTTTGTCTGTCATTTCTAGAAACTACGTGAAATTCCCTTTAAAACGAGGTGCAACTCGATTTTTTGACAGGAAATTCAAAATGGCGGTCTGGGACGCCATTTTGTCTGTCATTTCTAGAAACTACGTGAAATTCCCTTTAAAACGAGGTGCAACTCGATTTTTTGACAGGAAATTCAAAATGGCGGCTTGGAACGCCATTTTGTCTGTCATTTCTAGAAACTACGTGAAATTTCCTTTAAAACGAGGTGCAACTCGATTTTTTGACAGGAAATTCAAAATGGCGGCTTGGAACGCCATTTTGTCTGTCATTTCTAGAAACTACGTGAAATTCCCTTTAAAACGAGGTGCAACTCGGTTTTTTTGACAGGAAATTCAAAATGGTGGCTTAGGACGCCATTTTATCTGTCATTTCTAGAAACTACGTGAAATTCCCTTTAAAACGAGGTGCAACTCGATTTTTTGACAGGAAATTCAAAATGGCGGCCTGGAACGCCATTTTATCTGTCATTTCTTAAAACTACGTGAAATTTCCTTTAAAACGAGGTGCAACTCGATTTTTTGACAGGAAATTCAAAATGGCGGCTTGGAACGCCATTTTGTCTGTCATTTCTAAAAACTACGTGAAATTTCCTTTAAAATGAGGTGCAACTCGATTTTTTGACAGGAAATTCAAAATGGCGGCCTGGACGCCATTTTGTCTGTCATTTCTAGAAACTACGTGAAATTCCCTTTAAAACGAGGTGCGACTCGATTTTTTGACAGGAAATTCAAAATGGCGGCTTGGAACGCCATTTTGTCTGTCATTTCTAGAAACTACGTGAAATTCCCTTTAAAACGAGGTGCAACTCGATTTTTTGACAGGAAATTCAAAATGGCGGCTTGGACGCCATTTTGTCTGTCATTTCTAGAAACTACGTGAAATTCCCTTTAAAACGAGGTGCAACTCGATTTTTTTGACAGGAAATTCAAAATGGCGGTCTGGGACGCCATTTTGTTTGACTGTTATTAAATCCACAAGAAATTCCCTTTAAAACGAGGTGCAAGTCAATATTTTGACAGGAAATTCAAAATGGCGGCTTGGAACGTTCTAAAAGCTTCTAGAACGCCTTAGAAGCTTCTGAATAATTCTAAAAGCTTCCAAAACGTTTAAAAAGCTTCCGGAATATCTTAGAAGCTTCAAAATGGTTCTAAAAACTTCCAGAAGGTCTTAGAAGCTTCAGAATAGTTTTAAAAGCTTCTAGATCGTCTTTGAAGCTTCAGAATGATTCTGAAAGCTTCAGGATGGTTTTAAGAGCTTCCAGAAGGTTTTAGCAGCCCAAGGATGGTTCTAGAAGCTTCTAGAACGTCTTAGAAGCTTCTGAATGATTCTGAAAGCTTCCAGAAGATCTTAGCAGCCCCAGAATGGTTTTAAAAGCTTCCAGAACGTCTTTGAAGCTTCAGAATGGTTCTGAAAGCTTCAGGATGGTTTTAAAAGCTTCTAGAACGTCTTAGAGACGGCTTGGAACGCCATTTTGTCTGTCATTTCTAGAAACTACGTGAAATTCCCTTTAAAACGAGGTGCAACTCGATTTTTTGACAGGAAATTCAAAATGGCGGCTTGGAACGCCATTTTGTCTGTCATTTCTAGAAACTACGTGAAATTCCCTTTAAAACGAGGTGCAACTCGATTTTTTTGACAGGAAATTCAAAATACAACTTTTGACAAGCCTGTTGAAAAAACCGCCATTTTAGAGCGACCTCTCTGATCGCGAAATTGAACTGTGCGCATTTCAGATACCGAGACGGGGCGATCTCAATCCGAAAACGATCGATCAGATCCAAAAAGAGGCGGAAACGGAACAGTTGAACAGTCACGTGATGAACATAAACGAACCGCATCGCAAAGACGAGCGAAACAACGGACCGCGTGGGGGCGGCGGCGGCGGGGGCGGCAACAGACAGAGAATGACAGATGACGGCTGGAATTCGGTGTCGTCGCGAAACAATCGACAACAAGCGTTCGCGTTCGAGGCGAACAAGATCAAAGGTGGCGCGAATTTGGTGAGGCCTCCCCGACGACCCGATTTAGGTTCGTTCGTTTCATTTGTTTTTTCCTCATTTTCAGCCTCAAGTCGACGAACCTTTCGGCGGACCGCATTTGTTTGGCAGATGGATGAAGGGATCGGCGGGCATCAAAAACCCGCAACCGCAAACGACGATCGGGCACAACACCAACTTTTTCGCCACCTTGGAGAATTACGATCCGGAGAAACGGCCTAATTCCAGTGAGTAATTCACCCCTTTCCGACCCGTTTAATAATGCGCCCATTACTCACCAACATCCGTTATCTGCCCGAAAAAACATTTATGAAGCCAAATTTGACGTTTGACAGTCAATTCGAGGCTTGCTTTGACGTTAAGCAACTGTCACAACTGTCAAAACTACCTTCATGAACATATAAAGAGCATTTTTGGACTAGAAGTGTCACTAAACTGAAAAACTTGCATTTTACAGCTTTTTGAAGCTAATTTTGACGTTTGACAGTCAATTCGAAGCTTGCTTTGACATTAAGCAGTTGTCACAACTGTCAAAACTACTTTCAATGAGGTATAAAGAGCATTTTTGGACTGGACACTTGTAGAAGTGTCACTAAACTGAAAAACTTGCATTTTACAGCTTTTTGAAGCTAATTTTGACAGTTTTGACGTTTGACAGTCAATTTGAGGTTTAGTTTGATGCTAAGCAACTGTCACAACTGTCAAAACTGCCTTCAAGGAGGTATAAAGAGCATTTTTGGACTGGACACTTGTAAAAGTGTCACTACACCGAAAAACTTGCATTTTACAGCTTTATGAAGCAAATTGTGACAGTTTTGACGTTTGACAGTCAATTTGAGGTTTAGTTTGACGTTAAGCAACTGTCACAACTGTCAAAACTACTTTCAAGGAGGTATAAAGAGCATTTTTGGACTGGACACTTGTAGAAATGTCACTAAACTGAAAAAGTTGCATTTTACAGCTTTTTGAAGCTAATTTTGACATTTTTGACGTTTGACAGTCAATTTGAGGTTTAGTTTGATGCTAAGCAACTGTCACAACTGTCAAAACTACCTTCAAGGAGGTATAAAGAGCATTTTTGGACTGGACACTTGTAAAAGTGTCACTAAACTGAAAAAGTTGCATTTTACAGCTTTTTGAAGCTAATTTTGACAGTTTTGACGTTTGACAGTCAATTCGAAGCTTGCTTTGACGTTAAGCAGTTGTCACAACTGTCAAAACTGCCTTCAAGGAGGTATAAAGAGTCTTTTTTGTCTGAATAATTTTAGAAATGTCACCGAACCCAAAAAAATGCATTTCATACCTTCACGAAGTCAATGCGGACAGTTTAGTGGTTCGTTTGGGGTGTGTTTTGACAGCTGTCAGAACTGTCAAATTTACGATTTGCTTTATAAATGACGCATCCGCATGTTACCGCTCTTTTACCTTAGTTGGCTTTGAATGAAATCTAAAAATGCAATACGGCGACGGTCCAGTCAAGATAAACTTTTATTTGGGCAAAAAATCGTCCATAACTCGCTTATTTGAACCATCCGGTATATACGAGCCGTATAACGAAAGAAAGCTAACGAACGGGGCTGTCACGTGACGTTGAGCGGGCGGCGCCAAGTTGCGCCGTTTGGCCGCTAGGTGGCGTCAAAGTTGATTTTTTTTGTTTGAATTGCTGCTGCATAAATTAGTCAACGGCTTACCTGATTTACTATAGGTAAGTCGTGTTACTTTTATGCTAAATCAAAATATATACGGGGTGGATTCGCTAACACCACGAGGACTAAAAAACGGTCCTGGGAATGGCGTTTGATAGTAGCCTCCCCACAATAAATGACAGACACTATTCTGAACTAGTCAAACTATTTGACAGATGACACTGATGACAAACCACTTGACAGTTGTCACTGTCACAATTTATAATTATTGACTGGATTCTTTTTTTTTTTTTTTTTGACAAGTATGACACTTTTAAATGACAGACGTGTCACGTGATTACAGATCAACGCAACAAAGATCCGTATTCGTCGAAGGGGCCGAGCATGGAACGTGGCTACAACAAGAGTTACGAGGGTCGCGGCAGTCGATCCGGTTCGCAGCATCGCGACTCGATGACGCCGATGCGAACGACGGCGCCGCCCCCCAGCGTCGCGCCGCCCAAACAGCAAACGACGCCGGCGCCGCCCCCGCCCACGGTCGACGCGGAACCGAAACTCAGCGACGAGCAACTGGAGCGGAGAATACGCAACTCGTTGGACGAGTTCATCAACGGATGCATCACCACGTCCGAGTACGTTCAAGATGTCGCCACCATCTTGCCGCAGACTGATTATCCCCGAATTGTTTTCGAAAGGTAATTTTATTTGGTTTTTTGCGCGGTTGCCAAGTTGCAATTTTCTGTCTGAACGATTTTGGACATTTTTAGAAAGCTTAGAATGTGCTCTATCTTTTGTTTTCTATGACATTTTGACGTCAGTTGTCAAATAAGCGAGTTATTTAAGGTCAAAGCAACCCGCGTCAAAAAAAACGACGTTTTTGTCTAAGATGACTTTGACGGCCTCTAGCGGCCAAACGGGGCAACCAATCAACTCGTGTAGGGATATTTTTGGAAAGCTTAGAATGTGACCTATCTTTTCTCTTCTATGACATTTTGACGTCAGTTGTCAAATAACCGAGTTATTTGAAGTCAAAGCAAACCGCGTCAAAAAAACGACATTTTTGTCTAAGATGACTTTGACGGCCTCTGGCGGCCAAACGGGGCAACCAATCAACTCGTGTAGGGATATTTTTGGAAAGCTTAGAATGTGACCTATCTTTTCTCTTCTATGACATTTTGACGTCAGTTGTCAAATAAGCGAGTTATTTAAGGTCAAAGCAACCCGCGTCAAAAAAAACGACATTTTTGTCTAAGATGACTTTGACGCCCTCTAGCGGCCAAACGGTGCAACCAATCCACTCGTGTAGGGACATTTTTAGAAAGTTTAGAATGTGACCTATCTTTTCTCTTCTATGACATTTTGACGTCAGTTGTCAAATAACCGAGTTATTCAATGGTCATTTTAATTTTTTGTTTTTTTTTTTTTAATACATTTTGTGCATAAATTAGTCAACGGCTTACCTGATTTACTATAGGTAAGTCGTGTTACTTTTATGCTAAATCAAAATATATACGGGGTGGATTCGCTAACACCATGAGGACTAAAACGGTCCTAGGAATGGCGTTTGATAGTAGCCTCCCCACAATTTTTTCATCACCCGGTATACCAATTCCAAGCAGAAGTTTAAAAATGTTCCAGAAAGCGTAAAAATGTTTCGAACACTTCAAAAACGTTACAAGACAACTAAAAATGTTTCTAGAAGGTTTACAAATATTGCAGAAGTAGTAAAAATGTTGTAGAAGGCGTAAAAATGCTTCGAATACTTTAAAAACGTTGCAGGGACCTAAAAATGTTTCTAGAAGGTTTACAAATGTTGCAGAAGGTGTAAAAATGTTGCAGAAGGTGTAAAAATGCTTCGAATACTTCAAAAACGTTGCAGGGACCTAAAAATGTTTCTAGAAGGTTTAAAAGTGTTCCAGAAGACGTAAAAATGTTTCGAACACTTCAAAAACGTTGCAGGAGAACTAAAAATGTTTCTAGAAGGTTTACAAATGTTGCAGAAGGTCTAAAAATGTTTGGAATACTTCAAAAACGTTGCAGGGACCTAAAAATGTTTCTAGAAAGTCTAAAAATGTTCCAGAAGACGTAAAAATGTTTCGAACACTTCAAAAACGTTGCAGGGACCTAAAAATGTTTCTAGAAAGTCTAAAAATGTTCCAAAAGACGTAAAAATGTTAAGAATACTTCAAAAACGTTGCAGGGACTTAAAAATGTTTCTAGAAGTACTAAAAATGTTCCAAAAGACGTAAAAATGTTAAGAATACCTCAAAAACGTTGCAGAAGAACTAAAAATGTTTCTAGAAGGTTTACAAATGTTGCAGAAGGTGTAAAAATGTTGTAGAAGGCATAAAAATGCTTCGAATACTTTAAAAACGTTGCAGGGACCTAAAAATGTTTCTAGAAAGTCTAAAAATGTTCCAGAAGACGTAAAAATGTTTCGAATACTTCAAAAACGTTGCAGGGACCTAAAAATGTTTCTAGAAAGTCTAAAAATGTTCCAGAAGACGTAAAAATGTTTTGAATACTTCAAAAACGTTGCAGGAGAACTAAAAATGTTTCTAGAAAGTCTAAAAATGTTCCAGAAAACGTAAAAATGTTAAGAATACCTCAAAAACGTTGCAGAAGAACTAAAAATGTTTCTAGAACGTTTACAAATGTTGCAGAAGGTCTAAAAATGTTCCAGAAGACGAAAAAATGTTTCGAACACTTCAAAAACGTTGCAGGGACCTAAAAATGTTTCTAGAAAGTCTAAAAATGTTCCAGAAGACCTAAAAATGTTTCTAGAAGTACTAAAAATGTTCCAAAAGACGTAAAAATGTTAAGAATACCTCAAAAACGTTGCAGAAGAACTAAAAATGTTTCTAGAACGTTTACAAATGTTGCAGAAGTTGTAAAAATGTTGTAGAAGGCGTAAAAATGTTTCGAATACTTCAAAAACGTTGCAGGGACCTAAAAATGTTTCTAGAAAGTCTAAAAATGTTCCAGAAGACGTAAAAATGTTTCGAATACTTCAAAAACGTTGCGGAAGAACTAAAGATGTTTTTAGAAGGTTTACAAATGTTGAAGAAGGCGTAAAAATGTTTCGAATACTTCAAAAACGTTGCAGGGACCTAAAAATGTTTCTAGAAGGTTTAAAAATGTTCCAGAAGACGTAAAAATGTTTCGAATACTTCAAAAACGTTACAGGAGAACTAAAAATGTTTCTAGAAGTACTAAAAATGTTCCAAAAGACGTAAAAATGTTAAGAATACCTCAAAAACGTTGCAGAAGGTCTAAAAATGTTTGGAATACTTCAAAAACGTTGCAGGGACCTAAAAATGTTACTAGAAGTACTAAAAATGTTCCAAAAGACGTAAAAATGTTAAGAATACCTCAAAAACGTTGCAGAAGAACTAAAAATGTTTGGAATACTTCAAAAACGTTGCAGGGACCTAAAAATGTTTCTAGAAGGTCTAAAAATGTTCCAGAAAACGTAAAAATGTTTCGAATACTTCAAAAACGTTGCAGGAGAACTAAAAATGTTTCTAGAACGTTTACAAATGTTGCAGAAGGTCTAAAAATGTTCCAAAAGACGTAAAAATGTTAAGAATACCTCAAAAACGTTGCAGAAGAACTAAAAATGTTTCTAGAACGTTTACAAATGTTGCAGAAGGTCTAAAAATGTTGTAGAAGGCGTAAAAATGCTTCGAATACTTCAAAAACGTTGCAGGAGAACTAAAAATGTTTCTAGAAGGTTTACAAATGTTGCAGAAGGTCTAAAAATGTTGTAGAAGGCGTAAAAATGCTTCGAATACTTCAAAAACGTTGCAGGGGAACTAAAAATGTTTCTAGAAGGTTTACAAATGTTGCAGAAGTTGTAAAAATGTTGTTGAAGGCGTAAAAATGTTTCGAATACTTTAAAAACATTGCAGGGACCTCGAAAATTTTGTAGAAGGTCTAAAAATGTTCCAGAAGACGTAAAAATGTTTCGAACACTTCAAAAACGTTGCAAGACAACTAAAAATGTTTCTAGAAGGTTTACAAATGTTGCAGAAGGTGTAAAAATGTTGTAGAAGGCGTAAAAATGCTTCGAACACTTCAAAAACGTTGCAAGGACCTAAAAATGTTTCTAGAAAGTCTAAAAATGTTCCAGAAGACGTAAAAATGTTTCGAATACTTCAAAAACGTTACAGGAGAACTAAAAATGTTTCTAGAAGGTTTACAAATGTTGCAGAAGGTGTAAAAATGTTGTAGAAGGCGTAAAAGTGCTTCGAATACTTTAAAAACATTGCAGGGACCTAAAAATGTTTCTAGAAGTACTAAAAATATTCCAGAAGGCGTAAAAATGTTTCGAATACTTCAAAAACGTTGCAGGGACTTAAAAATGTTTCTAGAAAGTCTAAAAATGTTCCAGAAGGCGTAAAAATGTTTCGAATATTTTAAAAATGTTTCGAATACTTTAAAAATGTTCCAGAAGGCGTAAAAATGTTTCGAATTCTTTAAAAATGTTTCAGAAGGCGTAAAAATGTTGGAGAAGGCGTAAAAATGCTTCGAATACTTTAAAAATGTTCCAGAAGGTGTAAAAATGTTTCGAACACTTCAAAAACGTTGCAAGACAACTAAAAATGTTTCTAAAAGGTTTACAAATGTTGCAGGAGTTGTAAAAATGTTCCAGAAGGTGTAAAAATGTTTCGAATACTTCAAAAACGTTGCAGGGACCTAAAAATGTTTCTAGAAAGTCTAAAAATGTTCCAAAAGACGTAAAAATGTTCAGAATACCTCAAAAACGTTGCAGAAGAACTAAAAATGTTTCTAGAAGGTTTACAAATGTTGCAGAAGGTCTAAAAATGTTTGGAATACTTCAAAAACGTTGCAGGGACCTAAAAATGTTTCTAGAAAGTCTAAAAATGTTCCAGAAGACGTAAAAATGTTTCGAATACTTCAAAAACGTTGCAGGGACTTAAAAATGTTTCTAGAAGGTCTAAAAATGTTCTAGAAGACGTAAAAATGTTTCGAATACTTTAAAAACGTTGCAGGAGAACTAAAAATGTTTCTAGAACGTTTAAAAATGTTCCAGAAGACGTAAAAATGTTTCTAATACTTTAAAAACGTTGCAGGAGAACTAAAAATGTTTCTAGAAGGTCTAAAAATGTTCCAGAAGACGTAAAAATGTTTCAAACACTTCAAAAACATTACAGGAGAACTAAAAATGTTTCTAGAAGGTTTACAAATATTGCAGAAGGTGTAAAAATGTTTCGAATACTTTAAAAACATTGCAGTAACCTAAAAAATTTTCTAGAAGGTCCAAAAATGTTCCAAAAGACGTAAAAATGTTAAGAATACTTCAAAAACGTTACAGGAGAACTAAAAATGTTTCTAGAAGGTTTACAAATGTTGCAGAAGTTGTAAAAATGTTGTAGAAGGCGTAAAAATGCTTCGAATACTTCAAAAACGTTGCAGGGACCTAAAAATGTTTCTAGAAGGTCTAAAAATGTCCCAGAAGGTGTAAAAATGTTGCAGAAGGCGTAAAAATTTTGCAGGAGACGTAAAAATGTTTCGAATACTTCAAAAACGTTGCAGAAGAACTAAAGATGTTTCTAGAAGGTTTACAAATATTGCAGAAGGTGTAAAAATGTTTCGAATACTTTAAAAACATTGCAGGGACATCGAAAATTTTCTAGAAGGTCTAAAAATGTTGCAGAAGACGTAAAAATGTTTCGAACACTTCAAAAACGTTGCAGGAGAACTAAAAATGTTTCTAGAAGGTTTACAAATGTTGCAGAAGGTCTAAAAATGTTTGGAATACTTCAAAAACGTTGCAGGGACCTAAAAATGTTTCTAGAAAGTCTAAAAATGTTCCAGAAGACGTAAAAATGTTTCGAATACTTTAAAAATGTTGCAGAAGGTGTAAAAATTTTGCAGAAGGCGTAAAAATGCTTCGAATGCTTTAAAAACATTGCAGGAGAACTAAAAATGTTTCTAAAAGGTCTACAAATGTTGCAGAAAGTCTAAAAATATTTCGAATACTCTAAAAATGTTGTAGAGGGCGTAAAAATGTTTGGAATACTTCAAAAACGTTGCAGGGACTGAAAAATGTTTCTAAAAGGTCTAAAAATGTTTCAGAAGACGTAAAAATGTTTCGAATACTTCAAAAACGTAGCAGGGACCTAAAAATGTTTCTAGAAAGTCTAAAAATGTTCCAGAAGGTGTAAAAATGTTAAGAATACCTCAAAAACGTTGCAGAAGAACTAAAAATGTTTCTAGAAGGTTCACAAATGTTGCAGAAGGTCTAAAAATGTTTGGAATACTTCAAAAACGTTGCAGGAGAACTAAAAATGTTTCTAGAAAGTCTAAAAATGTTCCAGAAGACGTAAAAATGTTTTGAATACTTCAAAAACGTTGCAGGAACCTAAAAATGTTTCTAGAAAGTCTAAAAATGTTCCAGAAAACGTAAAAATGTTTGGAATACTTCAAAAACATTGCAGGAGAACTAAAAATGTTTCTAGAAGGTTTACAAATGTTGCAGAAGGTCTAAAAATGTTTGGAATACTTCAAAAACGTTGCAGGGATCTAAAAATGCTTCTAGAAAGTCTAAAAATGTTCCAGAAAACGTAAAAATGTTTTGAATACTTCAAAAACGTAGCAGGGAACTAAAAATGTTTCTAGAAAGTCTAAAAATGTTCCAGAAGGCGTAAAAATGTTTCGAATTCTTTAAAAATGTTCCAGAAGGCGTAAAAATGTTTCGAATACTTTAAAAATGTTCCAGAAGACGTAAAAATGTTTCGAATTCTTTAAAAATGTTCCAGAAGACGTAAAAATGTTTGGAAAGTCGTAAAAACCGCACGTTTGTTTCAGTTACAATTTCATCCTTGAAAAATCGCAAACGGCGAGACTGAAAACGGGCGAACTGTTCGCGAAACTGGTTCAGTTGGGTCACGTGACCATCGACGAGTACCTCAAAGGCCTCGCCGATCTGCTCGCTTCCTGGGAGGACCTCGTCATCGACATACCGCAGGTGTGGCAGTATTTTGCCGAAGATATTGGTAAGGAGTCTGCGTGCTGGGTGCGTATTCTTGAAACGAGGGAAGTGAGTTATCAAGAGAAAGACCTGTAGAATGTGACAGGAACCCGCTATTGTCAGCTTCTTCTGTCACATTCTATCAACACTTCTCTTGGCAATTCTACTCCCTCTGCGTTCAAGAATAGGCCCCCTGGGGGGATGAGGGGCGGTGTTGTCATATCGTCGTCAATTTGTGATTCGTTTCAGTGCCGTTACTGTTGGAGGAGGCGTTGCCGTTAGCGACGTTGCATCGGCAATTGGACGCGTCGGGAATCGTGCGGGACAATCAAGCGAAGCGACTGTTGAGGCCGTTGTTTGCTTACGTTGTCAAGGAAAAAGGTCCGAATTTCCTCAAGACGATTTGGCAACGTTCCGCTTTGCAGCTGGACAATTTTATGCCCTCGGGCGAAGTCGAGGCCTTCGTCAAGGAAAATGTAAGTGGAAATTGGTTTTCGAATTAATTCAAACTTTTTCAAGTTTCCAGAACAGGTTTTAAGTTTTTTAGACAAATTTCAAGTTTCTAAGACAATTTTTAAGTTTTTTCGTCAATTTTCAAGTCTCTAAGGCAGTTTTTATATTTTCTAGTGAGTTTTCAAGTTTTTTAATCCATTTTTATGTTTTTTAGTCAAATTTCAAGTTCTTAGAACAGTTTTCAAGTTTTTTAGTCAAATTTCAAGTCTGCAAGGCAGTTTTTATGTTTTCAAGTTTTTTAGACAAATTTCAAGTTTCTAAGACAGTTTTCAAGTTTTTTAGTCAATTTTCAAGTCTGCAAGGCAGTTTTTATGTTTTCTATTGAGTTTTCAAGTTTTTTAGTCAATTTTCAAGTTTCTAAGACAATTTTTAAGTTTTTTAGTCAAATTTCAAGTTTCTAGAACAGTTTTTAAGTTTTTTAGTCAAATTTCAAGTTTCTAAGACAATTTTCAAGTTTTTTAGTCAAATTTTAAGTCTCCAAGGCAGTTTTTATGTTTTCTATTGAGTTTTCAAGTTTTTTAGTCCATTTGCAAGTTTTTTAGTCAAATTTCAAATTCCCAGAACAGTTTTCAAGTTTTTTAATCAAATTTCAAGTCTGCTAGGCAGTTTTTATATTTTCTATTGAGTTTTCAAGTTTTTTAGACAAATTTCAAGTTTCTAAGACAATTTTCAAGTTTTTTAGTCAATTTTCAAGTCTCCAAGGCAGTTTTTATGTTTTCTATTGAGTTTTCAAGTTTTTTAGTCCATTTGCAAGTTTTTTAGTCAAATTTCAAGTTCCCAGAACAGTTTTCAAGTTTTTTAGACAAATTTCAAATTTCCAGAACAGGTTTTAAGTTTTTTAAACAAATTTCAAGTTTCTAAGACAGTTTTTAAGTTTTTTAGTCAATTTTCAAGTCTCCAAGGCAGTTTTTATGTTTTCTATTGAGTTTTCAAGTTTTTTAGTCCATTTGCAAGTTTTTTAGTCAAATTTCAAGTTTCCAGAACAGTTTTCAAGTTTTTTAATCAAATTTCAAGTCTGCAAGGCAGTTTTTATGTTTTCTATTGAGTTTTCAAGTTTTTTAGACAAATTTCAAGTTTCTAAGACAATTTTCAAGTTTTTTAGTCAATTTTCAAGTTCCCAGAACAGGTTTTAAGTTTTTTAGACAAATTTCAAGTTTCTAAGACAGTTTTCAAGTTTTTTAGTCAAATTTCAAGTCTGCAAGGCAGTTTTTATGTTTTCTATTGAGTTTTCAAGTTTTTTTAGTCCATTTGCAAGTTTTTTAGTCAAATTTCAAGTTCCCAGAACGGGTTTTAAGTTTTTTAGACAAATTTCAAGTTTCTAAGACAATTTTTAAATTTTTTAATCAATTTTCAAGTCTCCAAGGCAGTTTTTATGTTTTCTATTGAGTTTTCAAGTTTTTTAGTCCATTTGCAAGTTTTTTAGTCAAATTTCAAGTTCCCAGAACAGGTTTTAAGTTTTTTAGACAAATTTCAAGTTTCTAAGACAGTTTTCAAGTTTTTTAGTCAATTTTCAAGTCTCCAAGGCAGTTTTTATGTTTTCTATTGAGTTTTCAAGTTTTTTTAGTTCATTTGCAAGTTTTTTAGTCAAATTTCAAGTTCCCAGAACAGGTTTTAAGTTTTTTAGACAAATTTCAAGTTTCTAAGACAATTTTTAAGTTTTTTAGTCAATTTTTAGGTGTCCAAGGCAGTCTTCTATTGAGTTTTCTAGTTTTTTTAGTTACATTTCAAGTTCCCAAAACAGGTTTTAAGTTTTTTAGACAAATTTCAAGTTTCTAAGACAATTTTTAAATTTTTTAGTCAATTTTCAAGTTATCAAGTCAGTTTGTGAGTTTTCAAGTTTTTTAATCCATTTTTAAGTTTTTTAATCAATTTTCAAGTTATCAAGCCAGTTTTACGGTTTTCTAATCAATTTTCAAGTTTTTTAGTCAAATTTCAAGTTTCTAAAACAATTTTTTAGTTAATTTTCAAGTCTCCAAGGCAGTTTTTATGTTTTCTATTGAGTTTTCATGTTTTTTAATCCATTTGCAAGTTTTCTAGTAAATTTTTACGTTTTTTTAGTCAATTTTGAAGTTTCCAGAACAGGTTTTAAGTTTTTTAGACAATTTTCAAGTCTCCAAGGCAGTTTTTAAGTTTTCTAGTCAATTTTCAAGTTTTCAAGACAATTTTTAAGTTTTCTAGTCAATTTTCAAGTTTTTTAGACAATTTTCAAGTTTCCAGAGCAGGTTTTAAGTTTTTTAGACAAATTTCAAGTTTTTTTAGGCAATTTTCAAGTTTCTAACGCAGTTTTTAAGTTTTCTAGTGAATTTCAAGTTTTTTAATCCATTTGCAAGGTTTTCAGTCAATTTTCAAGTTTCCAAAAAAACTTCCAAAGGAAAATTGACTAGAAAGCTTAAAAATTAGCTTGGAAGCATCAAAATTTACTAGAAAGCTTCAAAATTGACTTGGAAACTTGAAAATTGATTAGGAAACTTCAAAATTGACTTGGAAGCATGAAAATTGACTAGAAAGCTTAAAAATTGACTTGGAAATTTGAAAATTGACTAGAAAGCTTAAAAATTGACTTGGAAACTTGAAAATTGACTTGGAAACTTGAAAATTGACTAGGAAGCTTAAAAATTGACTAGAAAACTTAAAAATTGACTTGGAAGCATGAAAATTGTCTAGAAAGCTTAAAAATTGACTAAAAAACATGAAAACTCATTAGAAAACTTAAAAATTTACTTGGAAACTTACAAATTGACTTGGAAACTTGAAAATTGACTTGGAAACTTGAAAATTGACTAGAAAGCTTAAAAATTTACTTGGAAACTTGAAAATTGACTAGAAAGTTTAAAAATTGACTAAAAAACATGAAAACTCATTAGAAAACTTAAAAATTTACTTGGAAACTTGAAAATTGACTAGAAAGTTTAAAAATTGACTAAAAAACATGAAAACTCATTAGAAAACTTAAAAATTTACTTGGAAACTTGAAAATTGACTTGGTAACTTAAAAATTGACTTGGAAACTTGAAAATTGACTAGAAAACTTAAAAATTGACTTGGAAACTTGAAAATTGACTAGAAAGTTTAAAAATTGACTTGGAAACTTGAAAATTGAATAGAAAACTTAAAAATTGACTTAAAAGCATGAAAATCGGCTAGAAAAGTGGAAAAGTGATTTGGAAACGGATTGACATGATGGAAAAATCGTTTTCAGAACTTGGACTTTTTATTGGGTGGTGATTTCCCGGTCGGCGAAGGTCTTCTCTTGTCCTACGACGAGATCCAACAGAAATTGTCGCGATTCCTTCAGGAAAGGGCGCCCTTTGACGATATCGTCAATTGGATCTCGGTAAGTGTTGTCATTAACATTTAAAAAAAAAAAAATTAAAAAAAAAATTTAAAAAAAAAATTAAAAAAAAATAAAAATAAAAAAATATAAAAAAAAAATATAAAAAAAATATAATAAAAAATATAATAAAAATATAAAAAAAATAAAAATAAAAAGATATAAAAAAATAAAATAAAAAAAATAAAAATAAAAAAAAAATAAAAAAAATAAATAAAAATATAAAAAAAAATTAATAAAAAAAATTAATGAAAAAAAAATTAATAAAAAAAAAATAATAAAAAAAAATTAATAAAAAAAAATACAAAAAGAAATAATAAAACAAAATTAATAAAAAAAAAATCAATAAAAAATTAATAAAAAAAAATTAATAAAAAAAATTAATGAAAAAAAATTAATAAAAAAAAATACAAAAAAAAATAATAAAACAAAATTAATAAAAAAAATTAATAAAAAAAAATTAATAAAAAAAAATTAATAAAAAATTAATAAAAAAAAATTAACAAAAAAAATTAAAATTTCAGGCAAACGTGGGAGGTCGCGTCAAAGAAAACGACTTTATTCGCACATTGGCGACGGCCATCTTTGAGAATTCGATCGCGAAAAACAAACTGCAACCGGACGTGCTCTCGAGCAACACGAAACTGATCCAGAAGTACGTCGACGCGAATTTGCATTACGAATTGCAGTGTTTGTACGCGTTGCAAGCGCTCGTTCGCAAACTGGAGTATCCTCAAGGTGAGAACTGACATTTCCAATCAATTCCCCGACCCCAAATTAGTCGAAAACGAGTATAAACTTGGTTTTTAAAAATTTGGCCGCCATCTTGGATTTTCTCCCTTCCAGTGACAGTTAACGTCAAACTGACATTTCCAATGAATTCCCTGACCCCAAATTAGTCGAAAACGAGTATAAACTTGGTTTTTAAAAATTTGGCCGCCATCTTGGATTTTCTCCCTTCCAGTGACAGTTAACGTCAAACTGACATTTCCAATGAATTCCCTGACCCCAAATTAGTCGAAAACGAGTATAAACTTGGTTTTTAAAAATTTGGCCGCCATCTTGGATTTTCTCCCTTCCAGTGACACTTAACGTCAAACTGACATTTCCAATGAATTCCCTGACCCCAAATTAGTCGAAAATGAGTATAAACTTGGTTTTTTAAATTTTGGCCGCCATCTTGGATTTTCTCCCTTCCAGTGACACTTAACGTCAAACTGACATTTCCAATGAATTCCCTGACCCCAAATTAGTCGAAAACGAGTATAAACTTGGTTTTTAAAAATTTGGCCGCCATCTTGGATTTCCTCCCTTACAGTGACAGTTGGAGTAAAACTGACAGTTCCAATGAATTTTCTGACCCCAAATTAGTCGAAAATGAGTATAAACTCGATTTTTTAAATTTTGGCGGCCATCTTGGATTTTCTCCCTTCAGTGACACTTAACGTCAAACTGACATTTCCAATGAATTCCCTGACCCCAAATTAGTCGAAAACGAGTATAAACTTGGTTTTTAAAAATTTGGCCGCCATCTTGGATTTTCTCCCTTCCAGTGACACTTAACGTCAAACTGACATTTCCAATCAATTCGCTGACCCCAAATTAGTCGAAAATGAGTATAAACTTGGTTTTTAAAAATTTGGCCGCCATCTTGGATTTTCTCCCTTACAGTGACAGTTGGAGTAAAACTGACAGTTTCTTTGTATTCCCCGACCTCGAATTACTCGAAAATGAGTATAAACTCGAGTTTTTCAAATTTTGGCCGCCATTTTGAATTTCCTTTCTTACAGTGACAGAGTAAAACTGACATTTGCTTTTTTTAGTCCATTTGCAAGTTTTTCAGTAAATTTTCAAGTTACCAAGTAAATTTTTAAGTTTTCTAGTAAATTTCAAGTTTTTTTTTTAAGTAGTCTAAAGAGTTTTTAAGTTTTTTTTAGTCAAATTTCAAGTTTCTAAGGCAGTTTTTATGTTTTCTAGTGAGTTTTCAAGTTTTTTAATTAATTTGCAAGTTTTCTAGTAAATTTTTACGTTTTTTAGTCAATTTTCAAGTTCCCAGAACAGATTTTAAGTTTTTTAGACAAATTTCAAGTTTTTAAGACAATTTTTAAGTTTTTTAGTCAATTTTCAAGTCTCCAATGCAGTTTTTATGTTTTCTAGTGAGTTTTCAAGTTTTTTAGTCCATTTGCAAGTTTTCCAGTTAATTTTCAAGTTTCCAAGACAATTTTTAAGTTTTCAAGTTTTTTAATTCATTTGCAAGTTTTCTAGTCAATTTTTACGTTTTTTAGTCAATTTTCAAGTTTCCAGAGCAGGTTTTAAGTCTTTTAGACAAATTTCAAGTTTCTAAGACAATTTTCAAGTTTTTTTAGGCAATTTTCAAGTTTCTAACGCAGTTTTTAAGTTTTCTAGTGAATTTTAAGTTTTTTAATCCATTTGCAAGGTTTTCAGTCAATTTTCAAGTTTCCAAAAAAAAGTTCCAAAGGAAAATTGACTTGGAAACTTGAAAATTGACTTGGAAGCATGAAAATTTACTACAAAGCTTAAAAATTTACTTGGAAACTTGAAAATTGACTAGAAAGTTTAAAAATTGACTAGAAAACATGAAAACTTATTAGAAAACTTAAAAAATGACTTGGAAACTTAAAAATTGACTAGAAAGCTTAAAAATTGACTTGGAAGCATGAAAATTGACTAGAAAACTTAAAAATTGTCTTAAAAACTTGAAATTTGTCTAAAAAACTTAAAATCTGTTCTGGGAACTTGAAAATTGACTAAAAAACGTAAAAATTTACTAGAAAACTTGCAAATGAATTAAAAAACTTGAAAACTCACTATAAAACATAAAAACTGCTTTAGTAACTTGAAATTTGACTAAAAAAAACTTAAAAACTCTTTAGACTACTTAAAAATTGTCTAGAAAACTTGAAAATTGACTAAAAAACTTAAGAATTGTCTTAAAAACTTGAAATTTGTCTAAAAAACTTAAAATCTGTTCTGGGAACTTGAAAATTGACTAGAAAACTTAAAAATTGACTTGGAAACATGAAAATTGACTAGAAAACTTAAAAATTGACTTGGAAACTTGAAAATTGACTAGAAAGTTTAAAAATTGACTAAAAAACATGAAAACTCATTAGAAAACTTGAAAATTGACTTGGAAACTTGAAAATTGACTAGAAAGTTTAAAAATTCACTAAAAAACATGAAAACTCATTAGAAAACTTAAAAATTGACTTGGAAACTTGAAAATTGACTAGAAAGTTTAAAAATTGACTTGGAAACTTGAAAATTGACTAGAAAGTTTAAAAATTGACTAAAAAACATGAAAACTCATTAGAAAACTTAAAAATTGACTTGGAAGCATGAAAACTGACTAGAAAACTTAAAAATTGATTTGGAAACTTGAAAATTGACTTGGAAACGTCTAAAGCCGCCATTTTGAATGTCCTGTCAAAAACACAGAGGTTTTGAATTTCCTGGCCAAACGAGTTTCAAAATAACTCTGAAACCGCCAAAGTTACAAAAAATTCGCAAGAGAGCAATTTTTGCGCACCTGCTTGACAGAACTGTCATTTTTTTTTGTTTTTGACAGGATTGTTGCTGTCAATCTGCAATAAACTCTACGAAGACTCGACCTTTAGCCAGGAAAGCTTCATAGCGTGGCACGAGAGCCAAGATCCGGCGGAAAAGGAGGGAAAAGGTTCGCATTTTTTTTTTTTTTTTTTTTTTTTTGTTTTTTTTTTTGTTTTTTTTTTTTTTTTTGAGGTTAAGTAATTTTTTTTTTTTGTGTGTGCGCAGGCGTGGCCTTTATTCAGTTAACCAGTTTTTTCACTCAATTGAGGGAGAACGAGGAGGACGACGAGAGTTCGTCGAACGCGGAGGACGCCTAACGGCAGGTGCGCGTACTAGTGAAATATGAGACAAAAAAAATTTAGTCGGATAATTTTTTGAAAAAAAAAAAAAACTTTATAAATTTACGGAGTAAGTTTAGTTAGTGTTCGCGGTGCCGTAGTGAAGTGCGTGTAAATACGGACTAATTTTTTTTTTTCCAAAAAAAATCAAAGAATCGAGTAATTCAATTTAGAAAAAAAAAAAAAAAAATTTTGAAAAAAAAAAATTTTTTTTTTTTTTTTTTTAGGGGCTCAGTTACACTTTTTTCTGGAAAAAAATATTTATTAAATAATACCACTCTATATTATATACAATAATTATATACCTATTTTAGTTTAAAAAAAAAATATTAATTTTTTTCTCTCCACTGAGCCTCTTAATTTTCCGGCTTAAATTGTACATTACAAATTTTTTGTGTTATAATAATTTGTTATATTATTGTTAAGTTGTATATTTAAAGAAAAAACGAAAAAAAAAAAAGTAATAATTGATTATTCTGTATAATAAATATACGAAATGCACACCGATTTTGCAAAATAGGAATTTTCCACTAATTTCCTTAAATCACCAGTTTACAGGTAAAGTATAGTTCGTTTTTTTCCCCATTTCCTGTCCAATTAAGCACGCAAATCGCATAAATAGCACTCCAAACTGAAAAAAATCGTTTTGTAAGAGTGTAAAAGAAAATGTGGTTAAAATCGCTTTTTTTGTTCGTTTTTCTGCTGAAATTCGCTTTTTCCACGGATTTGCGTAAGTTTTTTTTTCACTTTCTCTCTTTGGTTCTACATTTTTTGGTCACGCAGCTTCTTTTCTGCACGTGTGCAAGAGAGACGATCCGAATTTGACAGCTTGCATGATGGCCTCCGTGGAGGATCTACGACCTTATCTGATCAATGGTAATTATTATTCCACAGAAATTCCATAGGATCCTATGGAAAATCTGTGGAATTATTTTCCACAGAAAAAAAAGCGGACAGTTTGCCTTTTTTGATAGCAAAACATTCTAGAACCAATCTATACCAACGGACTCTTAAAAAGGTTTGCCAAAGAACTTTGTAAAGTGAATTTTTAATTATTCTAGAATGTCCTAGAAGGTTTCTAAACATTTTTAAAGCTTTCTAAACGTTCTGAAAACTTGTAGAATCTTCTATAGGTTCTGTAAAGCCTTAGAAGGTGCCAAACTGTTTCAGCAACTTCTAGAAGATTCCAGAAGGTTCTAAAATGTTCAAGAAGGTTCTAGATGATTTTAGAATACTCTAGAAGGTTTGAAACAGTGTTGGAAGGTTCTAGATGGTTCTGTAAAGCTTTAGAAGGTTTCAAACTGTTTCAGCAACTTCTAGAAGATTCCAGAAGGTTCTAAAATGTTCAAGAAGGTTCTAGATGATTTTAGAATACTCTAGAAGGTTTGAAACAGTGTTGGAAGGTTCTAGATGGTTCTGTAAAGCTTTAGAAGGTTCCAAACTGTTTTATCAACTTCTAGAAGATTCCAGAAGGTTCTAGATGGTTTTAGAATACTCTAGAAGGTTTGAAACAGTGTTGGAAGGTTCTAGATGGTTCTGTAAAGCTTTAGAAGGTTTCAAACTGTTTTATCAACTTCTAGAAGGTTCTAAAATGTTCAAGAAGGTTCTAGATGGTTTTAGAATACTCTAGAAGGTTTGAAACAGTGTTGGAAGGTTCTAGATGGTTCTGTAAAGCCTTAGAAGGTTCCAAACTGTTTTATCAACTTCTAGAAGATTCCAGAAGGTTCTAACCTAACCTAACATTTTCTAGAATGTCTTTTAAAATTGTAGAAAGACTCTAAATCATTTCAAAAGCTTCTAGAACGTGGTAAAAGTTTCTAGAATGTTCAGGAAGGTTCTAGAACGTTCTGAAAGCTTCCAAATGGTTGTAGATCATGCCAAACGCGTCTAGAATGTTCTGGAGGCTGATAGAATCTTCTAACATTTTCTAGAATGTCTTTAAAAGTTCTAGAATGTTCTGAAACTTTCAAAATGTTCTAAAAGTTTCTAGAATATCCAGGAAAGTTCTAGAATCTTCTGAATGCTTCCAAACAGTTCTAGATCATTCCAAAAGCGTCTAGAATATTCTGGAGGCTCATAGAAGCTTCTAGAACGTTCTGGAACGAACGAACCGTCGTTTTCGGTCGCGATATCTCGGAAACGGGCGTTTCCGATTGGCCAGTACCAGTCACGTGACGTGAAATGTTTCCAGGGGTTCCCGAACATAACATACCACGACTGGAACCGCTGATTATGCCCGAACTGTTTGCCGAAGAAGCGGCAGGAATGCGAATTGACGTGTCAAACGTCAGCGCCTGGGGTTGTTCCGATTTTTTCGTACGAGGATTAAGGTATACACTGAATAACTCGCTTATTTGACAGTTGACAGCAAAATGTCACTGAAACAAAAATGTAGCCCAAAGTGTCAGCTTTCAGAAAATATGGCCGCTTAAGTTAATCGGTTTAGTCGTTTGGCCGCTAGAGGGCGTCAAAGTCAACAGAGTTTCACCTTAAAGAAATTTTGACACTTTTCACTTTGGCCTTGAATAACTCGCTTATTTGACAGTTGACGTCAAAATGTCACTGAAACAAAAATGTAGCCCATAGTGTCAGCTTTCAGAAAATATGGTCGCTTAAGTTAATCGGTTTAGTCGTTTGGCCGCTAGAGGGCGTCAAAGTCAACAGAGTTTCACCTTAAAGAAATTTTGACACTTTTCACTTTGGCCTTGAATAACTCGCTTATTTGACAGTTGACGTCAAAATGTCACTGAAGCAAAAATGTAGCCCATAGTGTCAGCTTTCAGAAAATATGACAACATTGCCAGATAGGTTACACAATTTAGCCGGTAGAGGGCGTCAAAGTCACTAAATGACTGCTAAAGCATTTTATAGAAATTTGNGAGAACGGTTGTGNGCNANTCGGANCNGGNNTCGCANNGGAGTTTTNACCTACNNANGNGATGCANCAGCGGGTNACGGNCGAGNCTCNNNATNTGGNCNGANNTACTCCGGCCTATGNACCCCCNTTNTAAGGATANGTGGCATTGTCTNTNCGGCNNGNNTGNCATNTGANNGACCCNCCTGGANGCACNAGNCCTACNNATTAATCGNNNTNTNNAGAGCTCGCTTNGGTTNACTATTGANGCGGGGNTGGANACNACAAAATNGNGANGCNATNCATNGNGCANTCGGNCANACGAGGCTGACAGCCNTATATGAGANCTAAAANANGAATGCATCNCGNNAGNTAGAGGCNATTATTAAGCGNACANGTNNAAAAGGCGGATTNANNTTTAANTANNAANNCNNTNTNCNTGNGACCNCNAGCGACTNCGNGTAAAATCTAGATNNCANNNCNTCCANNCGTNACTNACATAGANTNCTGGATGNNNGTTCANGAGAGCTGTCAAAATCACGTGACTATTTTCGAACGTCAAATGGACTATTGAAAGTCACGTGACCCTAATTATTAGGATTAAAATCAGTGTTGTCCTGTCAAAACTGTCAGAAAGCTGAAAAAAGACAGTTTAACCCAACCAAACTGTCAAAGTTGTCAAAACTGTATGCATATGTATTTTGACAGTTAGCAAAAAGTTAGCGGAAACTTTGACAGCTCGTAACTCGGCTATTTTGACAGCTAGCAAAGTCTAGTTTTGACCACCGTGTAGCCCGTGAAATTCTCTTTAAAAACCTTAATGGAGAGTTATAGCAAATTGGGTCAAATTAGAGAGTTATCGCACTCTGACGTCACACCTACCTGGGGTACGTTCGGGTCCAAGTAAATTCGTCTGGTCGCTATGATCGAGTTGCGGGGCGACGACGCCATCTTGTTGGACGCGATCAATTGCCCCGGCATCGTTTCCATGTCGTCGGTCACGTGACTGACTGGCTGGGACACGATTGGTTCCGTGTTGTCCAGCTGATCGTACAAACTGGAAAAATCCAAATTTGGCGACGAAGTTGCGCGCGTCGGACTTGGTGATCGGTCGTCCTGCAACGGGCTCAAGTCCAGGAACCTCAACGAGGTGGTACCTTCAGGTTCCGTGGTCGGATTCTCTGACAAAAGCGAAAAAATTATTCGATTAACTTTGACGCCCTCTAGCGGCCAAACGGTGTAACCAATCAACTCGTGTAATCATATTTTTGGAAAGCTGACACTTTGGGCTATCTTTTTGCTTCAGTGACATTTTGACGTCAGCTGTCAAATAAGCGAGTTTTTTGAGGTTAAGTGAGTTGGTGCACTAAAAATGATCGAATTTTTGTAGGGCAACTTTAACGCTCTCTAGCGGCCAAACGGTATAATCAATCAACTCGTGTAATCATATTTTTGGAAAGCTCCGAGTTTGCTCTATCTTTTCTGTTCAGTGACATTTTGACGTCAACTGTCAAATTAGCGCGTTATTTGCGGTTAAATAAGTTGGTGCACTTGAAATTTTAGGAAAGTTGATAGTGCAACTTTGACGCCCTCTAGCGGCCAAACTGTCCAACCAATCAACTCGTGTAGCCATATCGTTGGAAAGCCCATTTCATTGGCTATCCATTGACGTATAAAACTTTATACAAAGTGACACAAATAAGTGAGTAAATGACAGTTGAATGAAAGAGTGCACTAAAAAATGACTAAATTTTTTAAGTCAACTTTGACGCCCTCTAGCGGCCAAACTATCCAACCAATCAACTCGTGTAGCCATATCGTTGGAAAGCCCATTTCATTGGCTATCCATTGACATATAAAAATATATACAAAGTGTCCTAAATAAGGGAGTTTTTTGAGGTTAAGTGAGTTGGTGCACTGAAAATTTGAGCAAAGTTGTAGGTCAACTTTAACGCCCTCTAGCGGCCAAAGTATCCAACCAATCAACTCGTGTAGCCATATCGTTGGAAAGCCCATTTCATTGGCTATCCATTGATATGTAAAAATATATACAAAGTGACACAAATAAGTGAGTAAATGACAGTTGAATGAAAGAGTGCACTAAAAAATGACTAAATTTTTTAAGTCAACTTTGACGCCCTCTAGCGGCCAAACTGTCCAACCAATCAACTCGTGTAGCCATATCGTTGGAAAGCCCATTTCATTGGCTATCCATTGACATATAAAAATATATACAAAGTGTCCTAAATAAGGGAGTTTTTTGAGGTTAAGTAAGTTGGTGCACTGAAAATTTGAGCAAAGTTGTAGGTCAACTTTGACGCCCTCTAGCGGCCAAACTGTCCAACCAATCAACTCGTGTGACCATATCGTTGGAAAGCCCATTTCATTGGCTATCCATTGACGTATAAAAATATATACAAAGTGACACAAATAAGTGAGTAAATGACAGTTGAATGAAAGAGTGCACTAAAAATTGACTAAATTTTTTAAGTCAACTTTGACGCCCTCTAGCGGCCAAACTGTCCAACCAATCAACTCGTGTAGCCATATCGTTGGAAAGCCCATTTCATTGGCTATCCATTGACGTATAAAAATATATACAAAGTGTCCCAAATAAGCGAGTTATTCAACATCAAAAGAATCGATTACCTGGTGCCAGTTGGTCGATTCCATTGTTGTTCTTCTTGCTCAAACTGTCCGATTTCGTTGGTTTTGACGGTACCCGTCCTTTGTACCGTTTTGGGTACTTTTTCGGTACCCTGGATTGGTGGTGCGGCTTCGCAAACCTCTCAAACGATCTCGTTTTGTCGTAATCCTCGTACCTCGTTGGTTCGTTGGTTTTTAACGGTTCCTCGCCGCCATTTTGCGGAAAGTCCCCCGAACTGGACACTCTGCGCATGCCATTGTCCTCGATCCGGTACGGCGGACGCTCCTCCGAATTCGACCTGTCATTCGTCCCACCAAAAAAAAAAAAAATTAAAAAAAAATAAATTAAAAAAAAAATTTAAAAAAAAATTAAAAAAAAAAATTAAAATAAAAATAAAAAAAAATAAAAATTCAAACGGTTTTAAGGTTATCATCACGTCATATTGTAAAAAAAGAAAAAAATAAATTAAAAAAAAAAATAAAAATAAAATAAAAAAATTCAAACAGTTTTAAGGTTATCACCATGTCATATTGTAAAAAAAAAAAAAATAAAAAAATAAAAAAAAAAATTAATAAAAAAAACAAAAAAAAAATTCAAACAGTTTTAAGGTTATCACCACGTCATATTGTAAAAAAATAAAAAAAAAAATAAAAAAATAAAATAAACAAATAAAAAAATAAAAAAAATTCAAACAGTTTTAAGGTTATCACCACGTCATATTGTAAAAAAATAAAAAAAAAAATAAAAAAATAAAATAAACAAATAAAAAAATAAAAAAAATTCAAACAGTTTTAAGGTTATCACCACGTCATATTGTAAAAAAATAAAAAAAAAAATAAAAAAATAAAATAAACAAATAAAAAATAAAAAAAATTCAAACAGTTTTAAGGTTATCACCACGTCATATTGTAAAAAAATAAAAAAAAAAATAAAAAAATAAAATAAACAAATAAAAAAATTCAAACAGTTTTAAGGTTATCAATCACCACGTCATATTGTACCTGATGATGACTTTCTTGTCCTGATTGACAGAATTGACGCTTTCTTGACGTTCCTTGCGTTTGCGCAATTTGACAGTCGCCTTGGCCTGTTCGAACAGTTTCGAACCGGTTTGGGCCGGTTTCTTTGACGTTTTGCCCGATGGTTCGCCCTGTTGCCACTTGGCGCCACTTTTCATTTTCCTCCTCCTTAAGTGCCTCTAAAACAGTCCCACCCTGTATACGGTTTGCGCGCGGCGTTGCCGTATCTCCCATCAAAAAAAAATACACAGGGTGTCCCGGCTAAAAGTAACTTTGTACACCTCTTATACTCGATTTAGTTGCAAAAAGTGTTTTTTTTTTTAATCCGGTCCTGGATGGGAGTTACGTGAAAACTAACCCCACCATCGTGTTCCCCGTCCTCGATTTAGTCGAAAACGAGTATAATCTCGATTTTTTTGGAAAAGTTCAAAATGGCGTCCGTGGGAGCCATTTTGCGTTTTTCCGCCATTTTGGTTTGAGTTAGCCCGGGCTTGTTTGTACTCGTTTTCGACTAATTTGGGGTCAAGGAATCCATTTTTGATATTTGTTTGCACGTGACTTTCACCCAGTTCGAGAAACTTACCATAAATCGAGTGGGTGAAGAGTTAGAGGAAAACGGACTTGACCATCGTATTCCCCGTCCTCGATTTAGTAGAAAACGAGTATAATCTTGATTTTTTAGGAAAAATTCAAAATGGCGGTTGTGGGACGCCATTTTGAATTTTCCGCCATTTTAAATTGCAAAAAACCTTGTTTGTACTCGTTTTCGACTAATTTGGTACAATGGTACTTTTTCCTGGACACCCTGTACAATAAGCCGGTCGTACTTACTCTTTGTAAGGGAGGTTTTTGATATTTTTTTTAAAATACGGTTTTTTAACGGTTTTACTTAAAGACACGACAAACTTAAACGGTAGCCACTCCCATTCATATCTCGGTCACGGCACATGATTGGAATTTACGGTTGTTTGAGGAAATGCGTGGAAACCAGCCGCAATTTTAGCATATGAACGCGCTCCGGTGGCGCCCTCTAACCTCAAACACCGATCGCTCTAATATCGGTCGGAACGTTCCTAAAAACCTGCAAAAAAAAACGATTTCACTAGGCTTCATGGTACTCGTTTTCGACTAATTCGGGGTCGGGGAATCCATTGCAGCTGTCAAAATGACAGTAGCTGTCACCCAGTTCGAGAAACTGTCAACAAATCGAGTGGGTGGGGAGTTAGAGAAAAACTAACCTCACCATTGGATTCCCCGTCCTCGATTTAGTAGAAAACGAGTATAATCTCGATTTTTTCAAAAAAAGCAAAATGGCGTCCAGGGACGCCATTTTGCGTTTTCCGCCATTTTGAATTGAGATAGCCTGGGCTTGTTTGTACTCGTTTTCGACTAATTTGGGGTCGGGGAATCCATTTCTGATGTCAGTTTGACAGTAGCTGTCACCCAGTTCGAGAAACTGCCAGTAAATCGAGTGGGTGGGGAGTTAGAGAAAAACTAACCTCACCATTGGATTCCCCGTCCCCAAATTAGTCGAAAACGAGTATAAACTCAATTTTTTCAAAAAAAGCAAAATGGCGTCCAGAGACGCCATTTTGCGTTTTCCGCCATTTTGACTTGAGATAGCCCGGGCTTGTTTGTACTCGTTTTCGACTAATTCGGGGTCAAGGAATCCATTCCAGCTGTCAAAATGACAGTAGCTGTCACCCAGTTCGAGAAACTTACAATAAATCAAGTGGGTGGGTGGTTAGAAGAAATTTACCCTTTTTCCTCCCAAAATTATTGAAAAAAACTGTTCCACTTACCGTTCATCATTGAATTCTATTGTTTTCTCTCTCACTTTTCGATTTATTAAACAATTTGTCACGTGACGATCCGGAAAACAATATGGCCACCAGTGAAACGCGCTCGGTTGTGTGTACATTTGGAGGAAACGGAGCGGAGGGGGAAAAAGGGGGAGGTAATCGATAATCGACAAATTGTAATGCGCCAACGCGGAAATACGTCGTATTCAGGACGTTTCATATACCGGGTGGTCCAAATACGTCCATTTTGTAACGCAAAACGGTTCCATAAAGAGAGAAGATATTTTTTGACACTCGTCGCTTTGAACCTAAATTACTCCCTTATTTGACAAGTTACGTCAAAATGTCATAGAAAACAAAAGATAGAGCAGATTTCAAGCTTTCCAAAAATATCCCCACACGAGTTGATTGATCGCACCGTTTCGCCGCTAGGCGGCGTCAAAGTTCCTTCACCATAAAATCACTAATTTTTAAACACTCGTCGCTTTGACCCTAAATTACTCTCTTATTACGCAATTTACGCCAAAATGTCAAGAATACAAATTTCAAGCCTTTTTAACCCTCTAACCACCCTAAAAAATGTCAACCCTCCAACTCGTCTAGTTTTGGAGATATTTACAATTGAATTTTCAACGCCCTCTAGCGGCCAAACCGTCCAACTAATTGACTTATTTTATGGTATTTTCTGAAAGCCCTTTTTCTGCTCTATCTTTTCTATTTTTGGAAATTTTGCCCTAAATTGCCAAATAGGGGAGTTATTAAAGGTTGAACTGTCTGGTGCACTTTTGTCAAGAAACGGGAGAAGAGGGGTTGTCTGGGTTTTTGGCTTTTTACGCCCAAACTATGCGATTTACGTCAAAATGTCATAGAAAACAAAAGATAGAGCAGATTGCAAGCTTTCCAAAAATATCCCCACACGAGTTGATTGATTATACCGTTTGGCCGCTAGAGGGCGTCAAAGTTTCTTCACCATAAAATCACATATTTTTTGACACTCGTCGCTTTGAACCTAAATTACTCCCTTATTTGACAAGTTACGTCAAAATGTCATAGAAAACAAAAGATAGAGCAGATTGCAAGCTTTCCAAAAATATCCCCACACGAGTTGATTGATTATACCGTTTGGCCGCTAGAGAGCGACAAAGTTTTTTTTTGATAAAAATCAAAATGGCGTCTGTGGGATTCATTTGCAATTTCCGCCATTTTGGTTTGAGTTAGCCCGGGCTTGTTTGTACTCGTTTTCGACTAATTTGGGGACGGGGAATCCATTGCAACTGTCAGTTTGACAGTAGCTGTCACCCAGTTCGAGAAACTGTCAAAAAAACTCGTTTTTTTCGGAAAAAATTCAAAAAGTCAAATTAAGTGAGTAATTTTTATTTGTTTTGTCTGAAAACTGACATTATCATCCACGGAGGCGTTGTTGCCGCATTGTTCTAGTAGGCCGAACGTCTAACATTTCCGTTTCCGTTTGGTCTTCTAGACAGAGAAGAATGGTTTGGATTAGTTTTGCGCCGACAGATGGCGTACCCGGCTACTTTGTTGGCCATCTTCTGATTGGTGGACGGCAACGCCGCCTGCGGCAGCACAAAATCAACGCCGCTGTCTGTCGCGCAAACTGAAACGTGGCAACGTCGCTTTAGAGCGAGTGGGGGAAAAGGAAAGAAAATCACTCACTCGCTTTGTTCAATTCGTCGATCAGATTTTCAATCACCGGACCGGTGTAGCCTTCCGGTGATTGGTTGAGCGGTCGAAGCGGTTTGGCAACGTTGCACGATTGATGCGCAAAATCCGGACGTTTCGACGGTCGGGCCGCATGCGCAAACTGCACTTTTTCCTGCTTAAATGCCCCCACCCCTCTTGCCCCTCCCCTCGCCCATCGACCAATCAAATTGCAACTTACCTTGAAATCGGGTTTTCTCGGTCGGGTTCGGAATATTTTCCGACCGCGAACCGACAGGTTCATGCCTAAATAGGGCGGGGTTCTCGGATAGTTTTGCTTGTAAATCAAATCGAACAGTCCGGTGTCGGCGTTTGGATTTTTTCTCCTGTCCACCATCACTGTAAAATCCAAATTTCGCCATTTTGGCTTGAGATAAAGGGTCTTGATGGTACTCGTTTTCGACTAATTTGGGGACGGGGAATCCGTTTTTGAAGTCAGTTTGACAGTAGCTGTCACCCAGTTCGAGAAACTACTCGTAAATCGAGTGGGGGGGGAGTTAGAGAAAAATTAACACCACCATCGTGTTCCCCGTCCCCGAATTAGTCGAAAACGAGTATAATCTCGATTTTTTAGGAAAAGTTCAAAATGGCGTCTGTGGGAGCCATTTTGCGTTTTTCCGCCATTTTGGCTTAAGCTAGATGGGTCGAGTTTGTACTCGTTTTCGACTAATTTGGGGACGGGGAATCCGTTTTTAAAGTCGGTTTGACAGTAGCTGTCACCCAGTTCGAGAAACTTCCAACAAATCGAGTGGGGGGGGAGTTAGAAAAAAATTAACACCACCATCGTGTTCCCCGTCCCCGAATTAGTCGAAAACGAGTATAATCTCGATTTTTTGGAAAAATTCAAAATGGCGTCTGTGGGAGCCATTTTGCGTTTTTCCGCCATTTTGGTTTGAGCTAGCCTGGGCTTGTTTGTACTCGTTTTCGACTAATTCGGGGACGGGGAATACGATGGTGGTGTTAATTTTCCTCCAACTTGTCACCCACTCGATTTATTGACAGTTTCTCGAACTGGGTGACAGCTACTGTCAAACTGACCTTAAATTCGGATTCCCCGACCCCAAATTAGTCGAAAACGAGTACAAACAAGGTTTTTTGCGATTCAAAATGGCGGAAAATTCAAAATGGCGTCTCACGACCGCCATTTTGAATTTTTTCCTAAAAAATCGAGATTATACTCGTTTTCGACTAATTCGGGGACGGGAAATACGATGGTGGTGTTAATTTTTCTCCAACTTGTCACCCACTCGATTTATTGACAGTTTCTCGAACTGGGTGACAGCTACTGTCAAACTGACCTTAAATTCGGATTCCCCGACCCCAAATTAGTCGAAAACAAGTACCATCAAGACTGGGCTAGTTCAATCCAAAATGGAGGAAAATGCAAAATGGCACTTAGAGACGCCATTTTGAATTTTTTCAAATTAATCGAGTTTGTACTCGTTTTCGACTAATTCGGGGACGGGGAACACGATGGTGGTGTTAATTTTTTTCTAACTCCTCACCCACTCGATTTACTGTAAGTTTCTCGAACTGGGTGACAGCTACTGTCAAACTGACATTAAATTCGGACTCCCCGACCCCAAATTAGTCGAAAACGAGTACAAACAAGGTTTTTGCGATTCAAAATGGCGGAAAATTCAAAATGGCGTCTCACGACCGCCATTTTGATTTTTTTCAAAAAAATCGAGACTATACTCCTTTTCGACTAATTCGGGGACGGGGAACACGATGGTGGTGTTAATTTTTCTCCAACTCCCCCCCCACTCGATTTATTGACAGTTTCTCAAACTGGGTGACAGCTACTGTCAAAATGACCTTAAATTCGGATTCCCTGACCCCAAATTAGTCGAAAACGAGTACAAACATGGTTTTTTGCAATTCAAAATGGCGGAAAATTCAAAATGGCGTCTCACAACCGCCATTTTGAATTTTTTCCTAAAAAATCAAGATTATACTCGTTTTCGACTAATTCGGGGACGGGGAACACGATGGTGGTGTTAATTTTTCTCCAACTCCCCCCCCACTCGATTTATGGTAAGTTTCTCGAACTGGGTGACAGCTACTGTCAAACTGACTTTAAATTCGGATTCCCCGTCCGCGATTTAGTCGAAAACGAGTACCCACAAGCCCAGGCTAGCTCAAACCAAAATAAAAAAAAAAAAAAAAAAAAAAAAAAAAAAAAAAAAAAAAAAAAAAAAAAAAAAAAAAAAAAAAAAAAAAAAAAAAAAAAAAAAAAAAAAAAAAAAAAAAAAAAAAAAAAAAAAAAAAAAAAAAAAAAAAAAAAAAAAAAAAAAAAAAAAAAAAAAAAAAAAAAAAAAAAAAAAAAAAAAAAAAAAAAAAAAAAAAAAAAAAAAAAAAAAAAAAAAAAAAAAAAAAAAAAAAAAAAAAAAAAAAAAAAAAAAAAAAAAAAAAAAAAAAAAAAAAAAAAAAAAAAAAAAAAAAAAAAAAAAAAAAAAAAAAAAAAAAAAAAAAAAAAAAAAAAAAAAAAAAAAAAAAAAAAAAAAAAAAAAAAAAAAAAAAAAAAAAAAAAAAAAAAAAAAAAAAAAAAAAAAAAAAAAAAAAAAAAAAAAAAAAAAAAAAAAAAAAAAAAAAAAAAAAAAAAAAAAAAAAAAAAAAAAAAAAAAAAAAAAAAAAATAAAAAAAAAAAAAAAAAAAAAAAAAAAAAAAAAAAAAAAAAAAAAAAAAAAAAAAAAAAAAAAAAAAAAAAAAAAAAAAAAAAAAAAAAAAAAAAAAAAAAAAAAAAAAAAAAAAAAAAAAAAAAAAAAAAAAAAAAAAAAAAAAAAAAAAAAAAAAAAAAAAAAAAAAAAAAAAAAAAAAAAAAAAAAAAAAAAAAAAAAAAAAAAAAAAAAAAAAAAAAAAAAAAAAAAAAAAAAAAAAAAAAAAAAAAAAAAAAAAAAAAAAAAAAAAAAAAAAAAAAAAAAAAAAAAAAAAAAAAAAAAAAAAAAAAAAAAAAAAAAAAAAAAAAAAAAAAAAAAAAAAAAAAAAAAAAAAAAAAAAAAAAAAAAAAAAAAAAAAAAAAAAAAAAAAAAAAAAAAAAAAAAAAAAAAAAAAAAAAAAAAAAAAAAAAAAAAAAAAAAAAAAAAAAAAAAAAAAAAAAAAAAAAAAAAAAAAAAAAAAAAAAAAAAAAAAAAAAAAAAAAAAAAAAAAAAAAAAAAAAAAAAAAAAAAAAAAAAAAAAAAAAAAAAAAACTGGACCGCGTGATTGGTCAGATGCAGGCTCTCGTGGAAATTGTCCAAACTGAAATTTTGACCGCTGAAGCGCAGATAGCTGTCCCTGTCAAAATTTTTGACATTTGACACTTTCGACATTTGACAGCTGACAGTCGTCCCCCGGTCACGTTTACCTGTACATCCATATCGTGAGCGGATGCGCATTGGTCACCATAAACCACTGGCGAATGTCAAATTTCGTTTTGTAGATGATTAGCGGTTTCTCTGTCAAAAAGAAACGTCAAAAATTAACTGTCAAAAAAATATATGACATTTGACAGCCCAACCTATATACTTTTGCACGACGTACTTGACTTTCTGATTGGTCATCACTTTTTCCACTTCGTCCGCCGTTTTGATCAATTGAATGCCTCTGCCGCGACATCTGTTGCCCGGTTTCAGAATCCAAATGTTGCGCATGCCGTCCGGTTCGTATTGCGGCCACCAGATGGCGATTTCGTTCAGGCGCACTTTGGCCTGCGCGTAATTGTTCAGCAATTTGTCCTGGAAAAAGCGGACGCGTCAAAATGTTTGACGCCCTCTAGCGGCCAAACTGTTCAACCAATCAACTCGTGTGACCATATCGTTGGAAAGCCCATTTCATTGGCTATCCAGCGACGTATAAAAATATATACAAAGTGTCCTAAATAAGGGAGTTTTTTGAGGTTAAGTGAGTTGGTGCACTGAAAATTTGAGCAAAGTTGTAGGTCAACTTTGACGCCCTCTAGCGGCCAAACTGTCCAACCAATCAACTCGTGTAGCCATATCGTTGGAAAGCCCATTTCATTGGCTATCCAGCGACGTATAAAAATATATACAAAGTGTCCTAAATAAGGGAGTTTTTTGAGGTTAAGTGAGTTGGTGCACTGAAAATTTGAGCAAAGTTGTAGGTCAACTTTGACGCCCTCTAGCGGCCAAACTGTCCAACCAATCAACTCGTGTAGCCATATCGTTGGAAAGCCCATTTCATTGGCTATCCAGCGACGTATAAAAATATATACAAAGTGTCCTAAATAAGGGAGTTATTGAGGTTAAGTGAGTTGTGCACTAAAAAATGACTAAATTCTTTAAGTCAACTTTGACGCCCTCTAGCGGCCAAACTGTCCAACCAATCAACTCGTGTAGCCATATCGTTGGAAAGCCCATTTCATTGGCTATCCAGCGACGTATAAAAATATATACAAAGTGTCCTAAATAAGGGAGTTTTTTGAGGTTAAGTGAGTTGGTGCACTGAAAATTTGAGCAAAGTTGTAGGTCAACTTTAACGCCCTCTAGCGGCCAAACTATCCAACCAATCAACTCGTGTAGCCATATCGTTGGAAAGCCCATTTCATTGGCTATCCAATGACGTACGCGAAAAACTGTCAATTTGACGTCTCAGTACCTTAAAATCGAAAAAAACGTCACCGTGATGCACCACGGCGTAGAAAAAGCCCAAAAACTGTTCCCATTCGTGGTCCCACACCCGATTGAACTCCTTGTCGATGTCCTGGTGCTTCTGTTTCGCCACGTACTCTCCGCACCTGCGCGTTAAAAAATTATTAAAAAAAAAAAAAAAAAAAAAAAAAAAAAAAAAATTTATTAAATTTAATTTTTTTTTTTTTTTTTTTTTTTTTTTTTTTTTTTTTTTTTTATTAAATTTAATTGAAAAAATTAATATTAATTATTTTTTTTTTATTTAATTTAATTAAATTTTTTACCGTTCCATGGCAAAATTCAAAGCGGAATGCGGAACGGTTCCTTCGATCGAATGAACGGTTTGCTTGTTTTCGTAACGTTCCACCAGCCATTTCAGCAGTCCCATGCAGGCGGTGATGCGAAAATCGTCCAGAAACATGTTGTAGTGATCGGGGAAGCCCAGCACGTAGCAACGCGGAAAGTTAACCTAAATTGTTCGAATCGAGTGACAGATACGTCAAAACTGACAGTTCCAATGAATTCCCCGACCCCGAATTAGTCGAAAACGAGTATAATCTTGGATTTTTTAATTTTGGCCGCCATCTTGGATTTTCTCGAACTGAGTGACAGATAACGTCAAACTGACGTCGGAAACGAATTCCCCGTCCCCAAGTTAGTCGAAAACGAGTACAAACAAGCCCAGGCTAACTCAAACCAAAATGGCGGAAAACGCAAAATGGCTCCCACGGACGCCATTTTGAGTTTTTCAAAAAAATCGAGATTATACTCGTTTTCGACTAATTTGGGGACGGGGAATACGATGGTGGTGTTAATTTTTTTCTATCTCCTCACCCACTCGATTTATGGTAAGTTTCTCGAACTGGGTGACAGCTACTGTCAAACTGACAGTTCCAATGAATTCCCCGACCCCAAATTAGTCGAAAACGAGTATAATCTTGGATTTTTTAATTTTGGCCGCCATCTTGGATTTTCTCGAACTGAGTGACAGATAACGTCAAACTGACGTCAGAAATGGATTCCCCGTCCCCGAATTAGTCGAAAACGAGTACAAACAAGCCCAGGCTAACTCAAACCAAAATGGCGGAAAACGCAAAATGGCTCCCACGGACGCCATTTTGAACTTTTCCAAAAAAATCGAGATTATACTCGTTTTCGACTAATTCGGGGACGGGGAACACGATGGTGGTGTTAATTTTTGCGTTAGATTTTCCGTACTCACGTTAGCGACGTTTTCTTCGGAATACCAGTAGGACTGTTGCAGCAACAAGGCGAGGCCCTCTTTCGACGAAAACAACGATCTGCTGAATCGATTGATCAGTTTGTAGGCGTTGCCGCGATGCTGTAAATCGGCCGGTTCCTTTCGCATCGACCAATAGAGGTCGCAATCGTACGCGGACAACATCCGGGACATTACTGCGCAAAAGTGTCGGTTAAGTTTAACCGGAAGCCTGCGCAATCGCGCCCTTAAAATCGTACCGGTTCGTTCGCATTTTTCTGCGTAGTTGGCGCTGGTTTCCCAGTCTTGGCGCGCAGGTAGATTGCTGGTGACGTCATCCGCTTGATTCGATCGTTGTTTGGTCTGATCGTACTTTTCGATCCAATTTCGTTTGATCAGTTCTTTTCTGATCACCGCCCAATTTCCTGAATTTTTCAATTTTTAAGTTAATTTTCGTGATTTTGTGAATTTTTTGAACGAGTTAGGAAAAAACTGACTGCACCATCGGATTCCCCGTCCCCGAATTAGTCGAAAACGAGTATAATGTCGTATTTTTAATTTTGGCCGCCATCTTGGATTTTCTCGAACTGAGTGACAGATAACGTCAAACTGACGTCAGAAATGGATTCCCCGTCCCCGAATTAGTCGAAAACGAGTACAAACAAGCCCAGGCTAGCTCAAACCAAAATGGCGGAAAATCGCAAAATGGCTCCCACAGACGCCATTTTGAATTTTTTCAAAAAAATCGAGATTATACTCGTTTTCTACTAAATTGAGGATGGGGAATACGGTGGTAAAGTCCGTTTTCCTCTAACTCTTCACCCACTCGATTTATGGTAAGTTTCTCGAACTGGGTGAAAGTCACGTGCAAACAAATATCAAAAATGGATTCCCCGACCCCAAATTAGTCGAAAACGAGTATAAACAAGGTTTTTTGCGTTTCAAAATGGCGGAAAATTCAAAATGGCGTTCTACGACTGCCATTTTGAATTTTTTAAAAAAAAATCGAGATTATACTCGTTTTCGACTAATTCGGGGACGGGGAATTCATATCTGAAATCAGTTTTGCTCTAACTGTCACCCAGCTCGAGAAACTTTCACAAAAATTGACGTGGAAACGAGTTAGGAAAAAACTGACTGCACCATCGGATTCCCCGACCCCGAATTAGTCGAAAACGAGTATAATGTCGTATTTTTTAATTTTGGCCGCCATCTTGGATTTTCTCGAACTGAGTGACAGATAACGTCAAACTGACGTCAGAAATGGATTCCCCGTCCCCAAATTAGTCGAAAACGAGTACAAACAAGGTTTTTTGCGTTTACCAAAATGGCGGAAAATACAAAATGGCGTCCCACAACCGCCATTTTGAATTTTTTCGTAAAAAATCGAGATTATACTCGTTTTCGACTAATTCGGGGACGGGGAACACGATGGTGGTGTTAATTTTTCTCCAACTCTCCCCCCACTCGATTTATAGTAAGTTTCTCGAACTGGGTGACAGCTACTGTCAAACTGACCTTAAATTCGGATTCCCCGACCCCAAATTAGTCGAAAACGAGTACAAACAAGGTTTTTTGCGTTTCAAAATGGCGGAAAATTCAAAATGGCGTCCTCACAACCGCCATTTTGAATTTTTCCTAAAAAATCGATATTATACTCGTTTTCGACTAATTCGGGGACGGGGAACACGATGGTGGTGTTAATTTTTCTCCAACTCTCCCCCCACTCGATTTATAGTAAGTTTCTCGAACTGGGTGACAGCTACTGTCAAACTGACCTTAAATTCGGATTCCCCGACCCCAAATTAGTCGAAAACGAGTATAATCTCGATTTTTTGCTATACAAAATGGCGGAAAATTCAAAATGGCGACCCACGGTCGCCATTTTGAATTTTTCCTAAAAAACCGATATTATACTCGTTTTCGACTAATTCGGGGACGGGGAACACGATGGTGACGTCAGTTTTTCCGTACCTTCCCCCCTTAACTAGTTACCAGCAAAAAAAAAGGAAAAAACTGACCTTTGATGGTAAAAATTCGATGTTCCCGCACTGCGCACTCGACGTTTTTCTTCAGCTGCGCCAATCGGTCGCTGGTGATGACGTAACGCATTTTCCCCCCCTCGAGGCAGGATTTCGATCGACGCGCGCATCGATCGATCGGATCGCGCGTCGATAGTTTCGGCGTGGAGGGGGCGCTGCTGGTCAGCAAACGCGTCACGTGATTGGTCGACGGTCCGTTGGATTGTTGCGTCATTTTGTTTTTTTTTTGAAATTTTTTTCCAAATTTTTGCGATTTTTGTCGCGCGCGCACTTTGACGTTTCTGTTTTGACGTTTCCCTGTCACTCACTTTGACAGCTGATTGGTCAGGTGACCAAAATGGCCGTTCCAATGGAGAACCGGTTATCGACTACGAGGCAATTTTGCTTTGAAATCGTATTTTATAGCGGAAAATGGGGTATTTGGGACGGTTGTGTCTAGCGCTCCGAGGCACCAAGGAAACGCCACAATTGGCTCTATTGCGGAGAGTTCGAGGTTAAATTGTGTGGAAAGTTTGCCCCATTTCCGTTGGAAACCTTGACTATTGGATGGGAAATTTAATGAGGATTCCAAAAATGTGCTTAAAAACGTGATTCGGGCACTCCAAGTGGGTTTTACAGGCGATTTTGTGCTTGAGTGTCCTTTCAAACTGTCTTTCTGGCAGTTCAAACTTTGACGTCACTTTTCTCCCTGACTGTACCCAATTTTTAAGTGTTTTTTTATGTCATTGGATAGGAAATTTAGTGAGGATTCCAAAAATGTGCTTAAAACTGTCATTTTCTCACTCCAAGTGGGTTTTACAGGCGATTTTGTCCTTGACTGTCTTTTCAAACTGTCTTTCTGGCAGTTCAAACTTTGACGTCATTTTTCTCCCTGACTGTACCTAGTTTTTAAGTGTTTTTTTATGTCATTAGATAGGAAATTTAGTGAGGATTCCAAAAATGTGCTTAAAACTGTCATTTTCTCACTCCAAGTGGGTTTTACAGGCGATTTTGTGCTTGACTGTCTTTTCAAACTGTCTTTCTGGCAGTTCAAACTTTGACGTCACTTTTCTCCCTGACTGTACTCGATTTTTTAATGTTTTTTTATGTCATTGGATAGGAAATTTAATGAGGATTCCAAAAATGTGCTTAAAAACGTGATTCGGGCACTCCAAGTGGGTTTTACAGGCGATTTTGTGCTTGACTGTCCTTTCAAACTGTCTTTCTGACAGTTCAAACTTTGACACCACTTTTCTCCCTGACTGTACCAAATTTTAAAGTGTTTTTTGAGGTTATTGGATAGGAAATTTAATGAGGATTCCAAAAATGTGCTTAAAACTGTCATTTTCCCAATCCAACTGGGTTTTACAGGCGATTTTGTTCTTGACTGTCCTTTCAAACTGTGTTTCTAACAGTTCAAATTTTGACGTCACTTTTCTCCCTGACTGTACTAGATTTTTTAATGTTTTTTTATGTCATTGGATAGGAAATTTAATGAGGATTCCAAAAATGTGCTTAAAAACGTGATTCGGGCACTCCAAGTGGGTTTTACAGGCGATTTTGTGCTTGACTGTCCTTTCAAACTGTCTTTCTGACAGTTCAAACTTTGACACCACTTTTCTCCCTGACTGTACCAAATTTTAAAGTGTTTTTTTAGGTTATTGGATAGGAAATTTAATGAGGATTCCAAAAATGTGCTTAAAACTGTCATTTTCCCACTCCAAGTGGGTTTTACAGGCGATTTTGTCCTTGACTGTCTTTTCAAACTGTGTTTCTGACAGTTCAAACTTTGACACCACTTTTCTCCCTGACTGTACTAGATTTTTTAATGTTTTTTTATGTCATTGGATAGGAAATTTAATGAGGATTCCAAAAATGTGCTTAAAACTGTCATTTTCCCACTCCAAGTGGGTTTTACAAGCGATTTTGTCCTTGACTGTCTTTTCAAACTGTGTTTCTGACAGTTCAAACTTTGACACCACTTTTCTCCCTGACTGTACCAAATTTTAAAGTGTTTTTTTAGGTTATTGGATAGGAAATTTAATGAGGATTCCAAAAATGTGCTTAAAACTGTCATTTTCCCACTCCAAGTGGGTTTTACAGGCGATTTTGTACTTGACTGTCTTTTCAAACTGTCTTTCTGACAGTTCAAATTTTGACACCACTTTTCTCCCTGACTGTACCAAATTTTAAAGTGTTTTTTTATGTCATTGGATAGGAAATTTAATGAGGATTCCAAAAATGTGCTTAAAAACGTGATTCGGGCACTCCAAGTGGGTTTTACAGGCGATTTTGTCCTTGACTGTCCTTTCAAACTGTCTTTCTGACAGTTCAAATTTTGACACCACTTTTCTCCCTGACTGTACCAAATTTTAAAGTGTTTTTTTATGTCATTGGATAGGAAATTTAATGAGGATTCCAAAAATGTGCTTAAAACTGTCATTTTCCCACTCCAAGTGGGTTTTACAGGCGATTTTGTACTTGACTGTCTTTTCAAACTGTCTTTCTGACAGTTCAAATTTTGACGTCACTTTTCTCCCTGACTGTACTAGATTTTTTAAGTGTTTTTTGAGGTTATTGGATAGGAAATTTAATGAGGATTCCAAAAATGTGCTTAAAAACTGTGATTCGGGCACTCCAAGTGGGTTTTACAGGCGATTTTGTGCTTGACTGTCTTTTCAAACTGTCTTTCTGGCAGTTCAAACTTTGACGTCACTTTTCTCCCTGACTGTACTCGATTTTTTAATGTTTTTTTATGTCATTGGATAGGAAATTTAATGAGGATTCCAAAAATGTGATTAAAAACGTGATTCGGGCACTCCAAGTGGGTTTTACAGGCGATTTTGTCCTTGACTGTCCTTTGAAACTGTGTTTTTAGCAATTCAAATTTTGACACTGTTTTTCTCCCTGACTGTACCAAATTTTAAAGTGTTTTTTGAGGTTATTGGATAGGAAATTTAATGAGGATTCCAAAAATGTGCTTAAAACTGTCATTTTCCCACTCCAAGTGGGTTTTACAGGCGATTTTGTCCTTGACTGTCTTTCAAACTGTGTTTCTGACAGTTCAAACTTTGACACCACTTTTCTCCCTGACTGTACCAAATTTTAAAGTGTTTTTTGAGGTTATTGGATAGGAAATTTAATGAGGATTCCAAAAATGTGCTTAAAACTGTCATTTTCCCACTCCAAGTAGCTTTTACAAGCAATTTTGTCCTTGACTGTCCTTTCAAACTGTCTTTCTGGCAGTTCAAATTTTGACACAATTTTTAACTCCATTTCAATTGAGCGTAGCTCCGTTATTTAAGGAGCTACAAAAAAACCGTAAATAAGTAAAGTTGTAGCAAATTTCATTCTCTACAAGATTGTATTCGGGCGTTTCTGCCCTGAAGGGCCTCCTCAGGGAGTTACAGGGCTTCAAAACTGACCAAACGTAGTTGTAATAAAATTTTTTTTTTTTTTTTTTTGATACAGGGTGGTCAAAATTCCCGTCTAATTTCACACCATACGGCAACCGTGGTGAAAGTAGAAATCTGCAATATTTGCACACATTCACCGGTAAAATGCAGCAATAATTAATTATATTGTTTATTTTTAAATAATCACTCCGTTTTCCCCCACCTTCCCCTACATGTAGGGGACTATTTTCTACATGTAGGGGAAGGTAGGGGAAAAAGGTGGGGGAGAAATACAGTTCACTAGCACGCCACTGTACAGTGGCAGTCAAAACGAGTTCGTTTGAACGGTTCTAGTGGGAAAAATGAGGTTAATTCCACTTTTTTGGTTATTTTTCGTTGACTTTGACAGGACCGGAAGTGTCAAATGTGGCCATTGCACGCCACTGGTAACCACCGGAAGTGGCCCCTTACGCGGCAAACTGCTAAAAAGCAGGGACGGACGCGACATTTACTCGTTTTTAGGGATACCGTACGCCCTACCGCCCTTACGGGAATTACGATTTAAGGTGAGTGACTTTGACGCCCTCTAGCGGCCAAACGGTATAACCAATCGACTCGTGTAATCATATTTTTGGAAAGCTCCGAGTTTGCTCTATCTTTTCTGTTCAGTGACATTTTGACGTCGGCTGTCAAATAAGCGAGTTTTTTGAGGTTGAGTGAGTTGGTGCACTAAAAATTATCGAATTTTTGTAGGGCAACTTAAACGCTCTCTAGCGGCCAAACGGTATAATCAATCAACTCGTGTAATCATATTTTTGGAAAGCTCCGAGTTTGCTCTATCTTTTCTATTCCATGACATTTTGACGTCAGCTGTCAAATAAGCGAGTTTTTTGAGGTTAAGTGAGTTGGTGCACTAAAAATGATCGAATTTTTGTAGGGCAACTTAAACGCTCTCTAGCGGCCAAACGGTATAATCAATCAACTCGTGTAATCATATTTTTGGAAAGCTCCGAGTTTGCTCTATTTTTTCCATTCCATGACATTTTGACGTCGGCTGTCAAATAAGCGAGTTTTTTGAGGTTAAGTGAGTTGGTGCACTAAAAATGATCGAATTTTTGTAGGGCAACTTAAACGCTCTCTAGCGGCCAAACGGTATAACCAATCAACTCGTGTAATCATATTTTTGGAAAGCTCCGAGTTTGCTCTATCTTTTCTATTCCATGACATTTTGACGTCAGCTGTCAAATAAGCGAGTTTTTTGAGGTTAAGTGAGTTGGTGCACTAAAAATGATCGAATTTTTGTAGGGCAACTTAAACGCTCTCTAGCGGCCAAACGGTATAATCAATCAACTCGTGTAATCATATTTTTATAAAGCTCCGAGTTTGCTCTATCTTTTCACGTCAGCTGTCAAATAAGCGAGTTTTTTGAGGTTAAGTGAGTTGGTGCACTAAAAATGATCGAATTTTTGTAGGGCAACTTAAACGCTCTCTAGCGGCCAAACGGTATAACCAATCAACTCGTGTAATCATATTTTTGGAAAGCTCCGAGTTTGCTCTATCTTTTCTGTTCAGTGACATTTTGACGTCAGCTGTCAAATAAGCGAGTTTTTTGAGATTAAGTGAGTTGGTGCACTAAAAATGATCGAATTTTTGTAGGGCAACTTAAACGCTCTCTAGCGGCCAAACGGTATAACCAATCAACTCGTGTAATCATATTTTTGGAAAGCTCCGAGTTTGCTCTATTTTTTCCATTCCATGACATTTTGACGTCAGCTGTCAAATAAGCGAGTTTTTTGAGGTTAAGTGAGTTAATTTTTTTGCAGGCGCCTTCACCATTCGGTCAATGGAACGGTACTCTAAACGCCACAAAAATCCACCCTGTATGCCCTCAAAGGGACATTTACCGCCGTTCCACCTCGTTTGAGGGTGAGGAGGACTGCCTCTACCTCAACGTTTACTCGCCTAAGGTAAGTTTGCACTTTCGGTGGTTAAATTTAACCGGAAGAAGAAGTCAAGAACTTTGACGCCCTCTGGCGGCCAAACTGTCCAACCAATCAACTCGTGTAGCCATATTTTTGGAAAGCCCATTTCATTGGCTATCCATTGACGTATAAAAATATATACAAAGTGTCCCAAATAATGGAGTAATTAACGATTGAATGCAAGAGTGCATTGAAAAAATTGAAAATTTCTTAGGTCAACTTTGACGCCCTCTAGCGGCCAAACCGTCCCACCAATCAACTCGTGTAGCCATATCGTTGGAAAGCCCATTTCATTGGCTATCCATTGACGTATAAAAATATATACAAAGTGTCCTAAATAAGGGAGTTTTTTGAGGTTAAGTGAGTTGGTGCACTAAAAATTTGAGCAAAGTTGTAGGTCAACTTTGACGCCCTCTAGCGGCCAAACTGTCCCACCAATCAACTCGTGTAGCCATATTTTTGGAAAGCCCATTTCATTGGCTATCCATTAACATACAAAAATATATACAAAGTGTCCCAAATAATAGAGTAATTAACGATTGAATGCAAGAGTGCATTGAAAAAATTGAAAATTTCTTAGGTCAACTTTGACGCCCTCTGGCGGCCAAACCGTCCCACTAATCCAACAATATTTATACATCAATGGAAAGCCCATTTCATTGGCTATCGATTGACGTATAAATTTATATACAAAGTGTCCCAAATAAGGGAGTTATTCAAGTTTGAACGACCGAGTGCACATTCAAACCAAACCTAACCTAACAAATTGCTTTTGCAGCTGTCCGCCAAAAATGACAGTGACTTTTTACCTGTCATGGTGTTCTTCCACGGTGGTGGATGGTTGTGTGGTGGGGGGAACACCCATTGGTACGGTCCAGACGTTTTACTGGACGAAAACGTTGTTTTGGTGGTTGCCAACTATCGACTCGGTAAGTGGGCTGTCAAATTGACAGTTTCAAGGTTACGGCCTTGATTTTTTTACTCGAGGTAGCCGTGACTTTGACGGTCACGTGGTATTTTTTAAAAAATTTTTAGCTCCTCCCCTTTCGGAGATATTGACCCATAATCACGTGACCAGTTTACTGGTTTAACGTTGACATTCAAAATGGCGCCAAAGTGGCTTCTGAGCGATTTTTTCGACTGTTTCAGGTGCGCTAGGGTTTCTGAGCACCGGCGATCACGTGGTGCCCGGCAACAACGGCCTCAAGGATCAGAATTTGGCGCTGAAATGGGTTCAGAGCAACGTCAGAGCGTTTGGGGGCGATCCGGGCAGCGTCACCATTTTTGGGGAGTCGGCAGGGGGCGCCAGCGTCCACTATCACATGCTGTCACCGATCAGTGCCGGTAAGCTCACACTCTGGGCTATCTTTTTGCTTCAATGACTTTTTGCTGTCAACTGTCAAATAACCGAGTTATTCAAGATCAAAGTGGGCAGTGTCAAAAAATTTGTTTGACTTAAAAACTCTGTTGACTTTGATGCCCTCTAGCGGCCAAACGACTAAACCGATTAACTTAAGCGGCCATATTTTCTGAAAGCTGACACTATGGGCTACATTTTTGCTTCAATGACATTTTGACGTCAACTGTCAAATAACTGAGTTATTCAAGGTCAAAGTGAGCAGTGTCAAAAAATTAGTTTGACTTAAAAACTCTGTTGACTTTGATGCCCTCTAGCGGCCAAACGACTAAACCGATTAACTTAAGCGGCCATATTTTCTGAAAGCTGACACTATGGGCTACATTTTTGCTTCAGTGACTTTTTGACTGTCAACTGTCAAATAACCGAGTTATTCAAGATCAAAGTGGGCAGTGTCAAAAAATTTGTTTGACTTAAAAACTCTGTTGACTTTGATGCCCTCTAGCGGCCAAACGACTAAACCGATTAACTTAAGCGGCCATATTTTCTGAAAGCTGACACTATGGGCTACATTTTTGCTTCAGTGACATTTTGACGTCAACTGTCAAATAAGCGAGTTATTCAAGGTCAAAGTGAAAAGTGTCAAAAATTATTTGACTTAAAAACTCTGTTGACTTTGATGCCCTCTAGTGGCCAAACGACTAAACCGATTAACTTAAGCGGCCATATTTTCTGAAAGCTGACACTATGGGCTACATTTTTGCTTCAGTAACATTTTGACGTCAACTGTCAAATAAGCGAGTTATTCAAGATCAAAGTGGGCAGTGTCAAAAAATTTGTTTGACTTAAAAACGCTGTTGATTTTGATGCCCTCTAGCGGCCAAACGACTAATCCGATTAACTTAAGCGGTCATATTTTCTGAAAGCTGACACTATGGGCTACATTTTTGCTTCAATGACTTTTTGACGTCAACTGTCAAATAAGCGAGTTATTCAAGGCCAAAGTGATAAGTGTCAAAATTAGTTTGATGTGAAAACCTTGTTGATTTTGACGCCCTCTAGCGGCCAAACGACTAAACCGATTAACTTAAGCGGCCATATTTTCTGAAATCTGACACTATGGGCTACAATTTTGCTTCAATGACATTTTGACGTCAACTGTCAAATAACTGAGTTATTCAAGGTCAAAGTGAGCAGTGTCAAAAAATTAGTTTGACTTAAAAACTCTGTTGACTTTGATGCCCTCTAGCGGCCAAACGACTAAACCGATTAACTTAAGCGGCCATATTTTCTGAAAGCTGACACTATGGGCTACATTTTTGCTTCAGTGACATTTTGACGTCAACTGTCAAATAAGCGAGTTATTCAAGACCAAAGTGAGCAGTGTCAAAAAATTAGTTTGACTTAAAAACTCTGTTGACTTTGATGCCCTCTAGTGGCCAAACGACTAAACCGATTAACTTAAGCGGCCATATTTTCTGAAAGCTGACACTATGGGCTACATTTTTGCTTCAGTAACATTTTGACGTCAACTGTCAAATAAGCGAGTTATTCAAGGCCAAAGTGAAAAGTGTCAAAATTAGTTTGAGGTAAAAACTCTGTTGACTTTGACGCCCTCTAGCGGCCAAACGACTAAACCGATTAACTTAAGCGGCCATATTTTCTGAAAGCTGACACTCTGGGCTACATTTTTGCTTCAATGACTTTTAGCTGTCAACTGTCAAATAACAAAGTTATTCAAGATCAAAGTAAGCAGTGTCAAAATTGTTGATCTGCAACACTCTACTAACTTTGACGCCCTCTAGCGCCCAAACCCCCCAACCAATCATACCAAAAATTTATATCATTGGAAAGCCCATTTAATTAGCTATCCATCGACATATAAAAGTCTATAAAAAGTATTGAAAATAAGCGAGTTATTAAGGATTTTCTAGACTAATGTATGTTAATCCTCTGGTAGCCTCACAAACAAACAATTTGCATGTGCAATCAAGGTTTGTTTGCACAAAAAAAAATTGAAATATATATCAAATTAACCTTGAATTTTTACGCTTGATCTATCGCAAAACCCATTTAAAACACACATTAGGTTAATTGTTGTATGGTTACGGTAATTAACATTCTAACCACTTATCTACTGATTTTTGCAAGGTTATGTCTACATTAATTCCTGCATAACTCGCTTATTTGCAACACTTTGTATAAACATTTGTATGTCAATGGATAGCTGATGAAATGGGCTTTTCAATGATATAAATTTGTAGTGTGTTTGGTTGGACGGTTCGGGCGCTAGAGGGCGTTAAAGTTCACTTAAGTGATTTGGTGCACTCTTTCGTTCAATCCTTAATAACTCCCTTATTTGAAACACTTTGTATATAGTTTTTTATATCAATGGATAGCCAGTGAAACGAGCTTTCCATTGATGTATAATAGTTGATGGGTTAGTTGCACCGTTTGGCCTCTAGAGGCCGTCAAAGTTTACCTAGTTTTTTCATACTATTTTGGTACATCCAGGCTGAGTGAATTTTCTCGAACTGGGTGACAGCTACTGTCATTTTGACAGCTGGAATGGATTCCCCGTCCCCGAGTTAGTCGAAAAGGAGTACCATAAAGGGGGGGTTATTTTGACAGATGTCACTAGCTGTCAGCTGTCAAAAACCTTATTTCCCTCATATCTCGGCTGTTTTGAGTGGGATTTGAGTGCTGATTTGACAGGTCGATTCAGACCCTCACGGGGATCAATTCGACCCAAGTTTGACACCCCCACCCCCAAAACTAAGGGTGGGGGGGTAAAAAAAAAAATCGAGGTTATACTCGTTTTTGACTAATTCGGGGACGGGCAATCCAGTGGTCCGGTCATTTTTCCGATATCTGCTCAAATAACCGAGCTGCTAAGGTTTTCTCGAACTGGGTGACAGGTACCGTCAAACTGACTTTAGAAATGGATTCCCCGTCCCCGATTTAGTCGAAAAGGAGTACCATAAAGCGGGGGTTATTTTGACAACTGTCACTAGCTGTCAGCTGTCAAAAACCTTATTTCCCTCATATCTCGGCTGTTTTGAGTGGGATTTGAGTGCTGATTTGACAGGTCGATTCAGACCCTCACGGGGATCAATTAGACCCAAGTTTGACACCCCCACCCCCAAAACTAAGGGTGGGGGGGTAAAAAAAAAAAATCGAGGTTATACTCGTTTTTGACTAATTCGGGGACGGGCAATCCAGTGGTCCGGTCATTTTTCCCATATCTGCTCAAATAACCGAGCTGCTAGAGTTTTCTCGAACTGGGTGACAGGTACTGTCAAACTGACTTTGGAAATGGATTCCCCGTCCCCGAGTTAGTCGAAAAGGAGTACCATAAAGGGGGGGTTATTTTGACAGATGTCACTAGCTGTCAGCTGTCAAAAACCTTATTTCCCTCATATCTCCGCTGTTTTGAGTGGGATTTGAGTGCTGATTTGACAGGTCGATTCAGACCCTCACGGGGATTAATTAGACCCAAGTTTGACACCCCCACCCCCAAAACTAAGGGTGGGGGGGTAAAAAAAAAAAATCGTGGTTATACTCGTTTTTGACTAATTCAGGGACGGGCAATCCAGTGGTCCGGTCATTTTTCCGATATCTGCTCAAATAACCGAGCTGCTACAGTTTTCTCGAACTGGGTGACAGATATGTCAAAAATGACAGCGGAAATGGATTCCCCGTCCCCGAGTTAGTCGAAAAGGAGTACCATAAAGGGGGGGTTATTTTGACAATGTTGCAGGTGCCTNTGTNCCGGTAANCNANCTAACGTAGTCAACGATGGTCTAGTCGGATTNGTTTNTTNCGGGTATGCAGNGANAATACANGGANGNCCTTTTCGGNCGGNGNTTAACNTAGCAGCTNTGNTGGATCNCCTNAANACACGCNCGNAAAGTAGCTTGNNGAACNNGTTNNTCGAGANANGGNACCTTGGTTNCGTNTNGANGNNGCNGAACGNTGGTATNGATCCNTNATGGTGTGATNNGTGCTTACGAGGGNTNCGNCANNNTANNGTTGANCNATNTNAATCANGGANNCCNTGCNAGCCTGCCNGTCCNACANCGATTANCGCTCCTACGTNATNAACAAGTCCTTNTANNNTGTGGGACAAAGNCCAACNAGNNNACTACNCGACCTTGTTCCGATGCNNGGACGCGNCTTCTAATTGGNANGCTTNAGCCNGCTNNATGCNCGGTCCNTTGATCANAGCNGCACGTCTCAGCGTCCGATNCG
>CM042803.1:5907037-6112486 GCA_018691245.2 Ips nitidus
TTTGAACTGACACTTTAAGCTACATTTTTGCTTCAATGACATTTTCACGTCAACTGTCAAATAACCGAGAAAAAAAGAAAAAAAGCGACAAGTGACAACGTCGCCTCTGGTTTATGTGTGACGTCACACGCGGATCGATTGAACGCCGGCCAATCAGAGCGTCCCATTTAGACGGGCCCCTTCCCCCCCCCCAAACCGACCACGTGAATTGCGAGTGAAATTTGGCAACGTTGGGGGGTGTGTCGTTTCCAGGCCAGGGCCGTACTGGGGGGGGGCAAAAATGTTGTGGGGGGCCCCCCAAAAGTTTCAAAAAATCATATCTCCCGAAATACTGGGAGTACGGTCCTGATTTTTGGGTTGGAGATTGGTTAGGGTGTTGGGAACGTGCAGGAAAAAAAATCACCAAAATCCGGTAAAAACCAGGGCCGTAATCAGGAAATTTTTGAAAAAAAAATCAAACTTGATTTTTGACATTTTTTGACTTACCTGACGTTTGTTTTTGACAATTTCTGACAGTTGTGACAGCACACTATCGCGTCTATGACAAACTGCCATAATTAATGACACGCGCACAATGAAAATTAACCAGGTTTTCTCAAATTTGTGAAATAATCTAATTTAATAATAATTTTTATCAACACACCCACCAAATTAATCGTTATCGATTTATCAGTCAATTTGTTACGAAACGACACGGGGAGGGATTCAGGAAATTTGGAAAAAAAAAAAAAAAAAAAAATTCCATAAACTGGGCCCTAAAAAACACACAGGGCCGTACTAAGGTGTGTTTTTTGACACCTGTCTGTTTAACCGCGAATAGCGCGGTTATTTGACAGTTGACGTCAAAATGTCATTGAAGCAAAAATGTAGCTTAAAGTGTCAGCTTTCAGAAAATATGGCCGCTTAAGTTAATCGGTTTGGTCGTTTGGCCGCTAGAGGGCATTAAAGAAACGCAAGTCACTTTGGAGTGGTTTTTTTTGACACTTTTGACACTTTGACTTTGAATACCGTGCTTATTTGACACTTGACGTCAAAATGTCATAGAAGCAAAAAGATAGCCCACACTGAGAGCTTTCTAAAAATGTAATTTTTCGAGTTGATTAGTTTATTGGTTTGGCCGCTAGAGGGCGTTAAAGTAACGCGAGTCACTTTGGAGTGGTTTTTTTTGACACTTTTTGACCCAAAATGGATTTTCTGGAATATCTCCTAAACTAGCAGAGATACGAAAAAAGTGCAAAGAATGAAAATTACGTAAAACAGGTCAAAGAAACTGAATCCAGGCTTTGAACAGACAATTTCCCTCTAAAACTGCATACAGGGTGACCAAACTCTAACAACTTTCACTTTTTTGGCTCACCCTGTACACTGGAAGCCTCCAAGGTGATTTTCCAGTACACCATTAGAAAGAGGAGGAAAAAAGGGATTTTTTGAGTGGTTCACCGTTTCTGTATCTTGAAAACTGGCCGAGATATTGACAGTCAAAGTCAAATTTTGTTTTGCAGTCACGTGACGTCACGATTTGTTTACGTTATCGCGCAACTCGTTTCTACGTGATAATCGACCGATTCGCTTACGCAGCGAAAATTTCCGAAACACGTACAAGCACGTACGTACCCGAATTCTATTAATAACATTTTTTTGTTACGCAGCGTTTCAATTCTCATTATAATTTCACTTTTTTTCACGGTCGATTTTGTGGGTTTTTTTCCTTGAATTTAACGTGGATTCGTATGAGGAACCTATCCTGAAAATTTCAGCTTTCTAACTGTAAAAACAACGGAGTTATAGCGCTTAAGATAACTCTCCATTACAATGGAGAGTAATGGAGAGCTCATAACTCGAGAACCTTTTAGCCGATTTGAGTGAAATTTGGTACACTTATAAAGCTTGATCAGGAGATTATTTTCTGAAAATTTCAGCCTTCTAACTACAACGCGAACTGAGTTATTTCACTTTAAAATTTAAACATTTTTTTGGTCTCTAAGCATTCTTAAGTCACTAACCAATGTTTCCTGAAAATTTCAGCTTTGTAACTGTAAAAATAACGGAGTTATGAGCTCTCCATTACTCTCCATTACAATGGAGAGTAATGGAGAGCTCATAACTTAAAACTAAGAGAGTTATCAAACATTTTCTGACTCACCGATTGCACTTCCCTGCGGGGGGTGGTGGTGAGGTTTTCTGAGGAGTAAATCGGCACGTCCAGGTCGCTGACGCTGGAGGAGAGGCTGCCCTCCCGATTGTCCCGATTCGGCACCTGGAGCAGTCTCATCGCCTGCTGTTCGGCCACGGTCGGGCTCTTCAGGTAGTGACTCTCGGCGACGTAACCGACGCCATCGTCGTCCTCCATGTCCGCGAACGGAATCGACATCGGAACGTCTGGAATCTTCTAGAATATTCTGAAATAAAAATTTAATTTTTTTTTAATTTTTTTTTTATTTTTTTTTTTATTTTTTTTTAATTTTTTTTTTAATTTTTTTTAATTTTTTTTTATTTTTATTTTTTTTAATTTTTTTTTAATTTTTTTTATGTTTTTTAATTTTTTTTTAATTTTTTTTCATTTTTCTTACATTTGTTTTTTTTTTTTTAATTTTTTTTTTATTTATTATTTTTTTTTTTTGATTTTTTTTTTATTTTTTTGTTTTTAATTTTTTTTTATTTATTCTAAACATCCTACCAACATTTAATGTCTTTTTGAAACCATCTAGAACCTTCTAGAACTACAAAGAACCATCTAGAAGGTTAATAGACTTCATTTATGACTTTCTGGAAGGTTCCAGAATCTTCTAGAACCTTCCAGAATCTTCTGGAACCTTCTAGATCTTTGTAGAACACTGTAGAACCTTCTAAACATCTTAACAACATTCAATGTCTTTTTGAAACCATCTAGAACCTTCTAGGACTACAAAGAACCATCTAGAAGGTTAATAAACTTCATTTATGACTTTCTAGAAGGTTTCAGAATCTTCTAGAATCTTCCAGAATCTTCTGGAACCTTCTAGATCTTTGTAGAACACTGTAGAACCTTCTAAACATCTTAACAACATTCAATGTCTTTTTGAAGCCATCTAGAACCTTCTAGGACTACAAAGAACCATCTAGAAGGTTAATAAACTTCATTTATGACTTTTTAGAAGGTTCCAGAATCTTCTAGAACCTTCCAGAATCTTCTGGAACCTTCTAGATCTTTGTAGAACACTGTAGAACCTTCTAAACATCCTAACAACATTCAATGTCTTTTTGAAGCCATCTAGAACCTTCTAGGACTACAAAGAACCATCTAGAAGGTTAATAGACTTTCTAGAAGGTTCCACAATCTTCTAGAACCTTCTAGATCTTTGTAGAACACTGTAGAACCTTCTAAACATCTTAACAACATTCAATGTCTTTTTGAAACCATCTAGAACCTTCTAGGACTACAAAGAACCATCTAGAAGGTTAATAGACTTTCTAGAAGGTTCCACAATCTTCTAGAACCTTCTAGATCTTTGTAGAACACTGTAGAACCTTCTAAACATCCTAACAACATTCAATGTCTTTTTGAAACCATCTAGAACCTTCTAGGACTACAAAGAACCATCTAGAAGGTTAATAGACTTTATTTATGACTTTCTGGAAGGTTCCAGAATCTTCTAGAACCTTTTTTTTTTTTTTTTTTTTTTTTTTTTTTTTTTTTTTTTTTTTTTTTTTTTTTTTCTGGTTCTGGAACCTTCTAGAATCCTCTAGAACCTTTTTGTTTATTTTTTTTAAATTTTTAATTTTTTTATTTTTTTTTTATTTTTTTTTCTTTCTGGTTCTGGAACCTTCTAGAATCTTCGAGAACCTTTTTTTTATTTTATTTTTATTTTTATTTTTTATTTTTTTTTTTTTTTATTTTTTTTTTTAATTTTATTTTTTTTTCTGGTTCTGGAACCTTCTAGAATCCTCTAGAACCTTTTTGTTCATTTTTTTTAAATTTTTAATTTTTTTATTTTTTTTTTATTTTTTTTTCTTTCTGGTTCTGGAACCTTCTAGAATCCTCTAGAACCTTTTTGTTTATTTTTTTTTAATTTTTAATTTTTTTTTCTTTCTGGTTCTGGAACCTTCTAGAATCTTCTAGAACCTTTTTTTTATTTTTTTTAAATTTTTAATTTTTTATTTTTTTTATTTTTTTTTATTTTTTTTTTTAATTTTCTTTTTTTCTGGTTCTGGAACCTTCTAGAATCCTCTAGAACCTTTTTGTTCATTTTTTTTAAATTTTTAATTTTTTTAGTATTTTTTTTTCTTTCTGGTTCTGGAACCTTCTAGAATCCTCTAGAACCTTTTTGTTTATTTTTTTTAAATTTTTAATTTTTTTATTTTTTTTTCTTTCTGGTTCTGGAACCTTCTAGAATCTTCTAGAACCTTTTTTTAATTTTTTTTTAAATTTTTAATTTTTTATTTTTTTTTATTTTTTTTATTTTATTTTTTTTTTTAATTTTTTTTTTTTTGGTTCTGGAACCTTCTAGAATCCTCTAGAACCTTTTTGTTTATTTTTTTTAAATTTTTAATTTTTTTATTTTTTTTTTATTTTTTTTTCTTTCTGGTTCTGGAACCTTCTAGAATCTTCTAGAACCTTTTTTTTATTTTTTTTTTTAATTTTCTGTTTTTTCTGGTTCTGGAACCTTCTAGAACCATCCAGAATTGTAAAGAACAATTTAGAAGATTCCGGAACGTTTTAGAACGTTCCGGATCGTTCCAGGACGTTCGATAACATTTTGGAATGTTCCAGAGTGTTTGGAAACGTTCTTTTTGGGTATGAACTGTCAAAATTTTGACATTTGGCTTACCTGGTCAGAAAACGCACATTTTCCGCACGGTTGCGCAACAAACGCGATCACTTTTTTTGTTTTTTTTCCGTACACTTTCCACGGCCGACTGCGACAAAAAACAAAAAACAACTGAATGACCCCTCAAAGGCAAAAATCAAGTCGGCGTCGCCGATCTATTTTTAAAAACGACGGTGTGACGTAGTCAACCGACGCTCCCCCAAAAATTATTTTTACACTTGTTTTTCTCAAAAAATTAGTGATTTTATGGTGAAGGAACTTTGGCGCCGCCTAGCGGCGAAACGGTGCAATCAATCAACTCGTGGGGGGATATTTTTGGAAAGCTTGAAATCTGCTCTATCTTTTGTTTTCTATGACATTTTGACGTAACTTGTCAAATAAGGGAGTAAATTAGGGTCAAAGCGACGAGTGTCAAAAAATTAGTGATTTTATGGTGAAGGAACTTTGACGCCCTCTAGCGGCCAAACGGTATGACAAATTAAGTCATGAGGGGATATTTTTGGAAAGCTTGAAATCTGCTCTATCTTTTGTTTTCTATGACATTTTGACGTAACTTGTCAAATAAGAGAGTAAATTAGGGTCAAAGCGACGAGTGTCAAAAAATTAGTGATTTTATGGTGAAGGAACTTTGACGCCCTCTAGCGGCCAAACGGTATAATCAATCAACTCGTGGGGGATATTTTTGGAAAGCTTGCAATCTGCTCTATCTTTTGTTTTCTATGACATTTTGACGTAAATCGCATAGTTTGGGCGTAAAAAGCCAAAAACCCAGACAACCCCTCTTCTCCCGTTTCTTGACAAAAGTGCACCAGACAGTTCAACCTTTAATAACTCCCCTATTTGGCAATTTAGGGCAAAATTTCCAAAAATAGAAAAGATAGAGCAGAAAAAGGGCTTTCAGAAAATACCATAAAATAAGTCAATTAGTTGGACGGTTTGGCCGCTAGAGGGCGTTAAAAATTCAATTGTAAATATCTCCAAAACTAGACGAGTTGGAGGGTTGAAATTTTGTAGGGTGGTTAGAGGGTTAAAAAGGCTTGAAATTTGTATTCTTGACATTTTGGCGTAAATTGCGTAACAAGAGAGTAATTTAGGGTCAAAGCGACGAGTGTTTAAAAATTAGTGATTTTATGGTGAAGGAACTTTGACGCCCTCTAGCGGCCAAACGGTATGACAAATCAACTCATGTTATGACATTTTTGGAAAGCTTGCAATCTGCTCTATCTTTTGTTTTCTATGACATTTTGACGTAACTTGTCAAATAAGAGAGTAATTTAGGGTCAAAGCGACGAGTGTCAAAAAATTAGTGATTTTATGGTGAAGGAACTTTGACGCCCTCTAGCGGCCAAACGGTATAACCAATCAACTCGTGTAAGGACATTTTTTTAGAAAGCTTGCAATCTGTTCTATCTTTTGTTTTCTATGACATTTTGACGTAACTTGTCAAATAAGGGAGTAATTTAGGATCAAAGCAAATGGTGAAGGAGATGGATGGAGGGCATGTTGAAACAACTTTAACGCCCTCTAGCGGCGCGTTTGACAGTTCAAAACGTCAAAATTTAATTTTTTAATTCAAAACAATAGAAATCCAGTGGGCGTGGTCTCGGTCGACCAATCAAAATCAAGCAATCGTCTCCTCTTTGCCGCAATAGGTGATCGGATCGAACAAAAATACATTATTGATGGGCACTTCCTTTTGGGACACGCCCTTGATGGCTTCCTGCGCAACGACGCCGCCCAAAACGGCGCAAACCGGTACCACCTCGTCGAAAACGAGTTCGAACAGGTCGTCGTGCAATTTGGCGCGATCGATGCCGTACAAGTCCAACACGTCGTTTCGGATGCGCGCCAACTGCTCCACGTCGTCGTTTTTGCGACGCAGTTCCGGGTTCCGGTCGAAACGGTTCCGGAACTCCAACAGCACTGAAACAAGGATGGTTCGCTTTGAAAGGTGGCGAAAACCACGTGCGAATCGCACGAACCGTTTGAGAGTTACGAGCGAAAAACTGAAATGGCCGCCAGGTGGCGCTTTGGCGCCAAAAATCGAGTTTGTACTCGTTTTCGACTAATTCGGGGACGGGGAACGCGAAAATGACCGAATTAAGCGCGTAACGCGCAACCTAACCTCCAACTGTCATTTTTTTTTGACGTTTGACGGTCTGTCACTTTTTGACACACCGTAACTCGGTTAGTTTGACAGTTGGAGGGACGGGGTTTTCACTACTGGATAGCCTGTCAAATTAGCTTTAAAACCACATTAAACAACCCTAAGAAAGTTTCAGGGAAACTGGGGAAAACAAGCAAAAACCTGTCAAAATACACAGGAACAAAAAATGCATTTAAACCTGTCACTTTTTGACAGACCGTAACTTGGTTAGTTTGACAGTTAGAAGGACGGGGTTTTCACCAGTCGATAGCCTGTCAAATTAGCTTTAAAACCACATTAAACAACCCTAAGAAAGTTTCAGGGAAACTGGGGAAAACAAGCAAAAACCTGTCACTTTTTGACAGACCGTAACTCGGTTAGTTTGACAGTTAGAGGGACGGGGTTTTCACCAGTCGATAGCCTGTCAAATTAGCTTTAAAACCACATTAAACAACCCTAAGAAAGTTTCAGGGAAACTGGGGAAAAACAAGCAAAAACCTGTCAAAATACACAGGAACAAAAAATGCATTTAAACCTGTCACTTTTTGACAGACCGTAACTTGGTTAGTTTGACAGTTAGAAGGACGGGGTTTTCACCAGTCGATAGCCTGTCAAATTAGCTTTAAAACCACATTAAACAACCCTAAGAAAGTTTCAGGGAAACTGGGGAAAACAAGCAAAAACCTGTCACTTTTTGACAGACCGTAACTCGGTTAGTTTGACAGTTAGAGGGACGGGGTTTTCACCAGTCGATAGCCTGTCAAATTAGCTTTAAAACCACATTAAACAACCCTAAGAAAGTTTCAGGGAAACTGGGGAAAACAAGCAAAAACCTGTCAAAATACACAGGAACAAAAAATGCATTTAAACCTGTCACTTTTTGACAGACCGTAACTCGGTTAGTTTGACAGTTAGAGGGACGGGGTTTTCACCAGTCGATAGCCTGTCAAATTAGCTTTAAAACCACATTAAACAACCCTAAGAAAGTTTCAGGGAAACTGGGGAAAACAAGGAAAAACCTGTCACTTTTTGACAGACCGTAACTCGGTTAGTTTGACAGTTAGAAGGACGGGGTTTTCACCAGTCGATAGCCTGTCAAATTAGCTTTAAAACCACATTAAACAACCCTAAGAAAGTTTCAGGGAAACTGGGGAAAACAAGGAAAAACCTGTCAAAATACAGGAACAAAAAATGCATTTAAACCTGTCACTTTTTGACAGACCGTAACTTGGTTAGTTTGACAGTTAGAGGGACGGGGTTTTCACCAGTCGATAGCCTGTCAAATTAGCTTTAAAACCACATTAAACAACCCTAAAAAAGTTTCAGGGAAATTGGGGAAAACAAGCAAAAACCTGTCAAAATACACAGGAACAAAAAATGCATTTAAACCTGTCACTTTTTGACAGACCGTAACTTGGTTAGTTTGACAGTTAGAAGGACGGGGTTTTCACCAGTCGATAGCCTGTCAAATTAGCTTTAAAACCACATTAAACAACCCTAAGAAAGTTTCAGGGAAACTGGGGAAAACAAGGAAAAACCTGTCAAAATACACAGGAACAAAAAATGCATTTAAACCTGTCACTTTTTGACAGACCGTAACTTGGTTAGTTTGACAGTTAGAAGGACGGGGTTTTCACCAGTCGATAGCCTGTCAAATTAGCTTTAAAACCACATTAAACAACCCTAAGAAAGTTTCAGGAAAACTGGGGAAAACAAGCAAAAACCTGTCACTTTTTGACAGACCGTAACTCGGTTAGTTTGACAGTTAGAGGGACGGGGTTTTCACCAGTCGATAGCCCGTCAAATTAGCTTTAAAACCACATTAAATCCACTCACCCAACATGAGGAAAAAGTATTCGTTTCGTCTGCGCACTCTCTTGATGTGATCGACGCTCTGTTTGGCGTTGGGCAGAATGATCACTTTGGCCAATTCCGGATAATTGATTTGCCTGCGCACTTTGACAGTTTCCTTGGGCGGTTTCGTTTCGGTGCCGTCGCGGTGGCGCTTCTTGCCCGCCAATTTCACTTGGTCCCTGAGGAGGCCGGGGGAAATGAGCTAAAAAACCGAAACGTCGCAAAATACGTACTCGTAGTAGTCGTGCTGCTGGAAATCGGCCACGGAATACCCGAAGGAACCGAACACGTCACCGAAAATCAGTTTGACGTGCGCAGAACGACAGATTCGGTCCAATTTCAGCACCAGGTCGGATTTGATCCCCGTGGCGACGATTATGGTGAATTGTTCGTAGTAGGCCGCGTCCAAATCAGCTGGATCCGACCCGTCGACGACGATCTTCACCAGGGGATTTAGCGCTTGCGCCTTCGCCAAAACCGCCTCGGCCATCTGCAAAATGTCATCGTCAGAAAGTCACTTAAATGAGTTGGGGGGGCCCCACCGACTTCCCGACGCCGTCGCGGTCGATCAAAAAGTTTCTGCGCTGCTCCTCCTGCGTCACCAGGCCATTATCCACGATCGTCAAAGAATTGATGCCGCTCAGCAGAAGGTTTTTGGCAATTTCCGAGCCGAGACCGCGCACCCCAATCAGCAGCACGTTGGACGCCCTTAACCTTAAAAAAAAAAACAAAACAAAAATTACGTCACGTGACCCACGAGCCAATCGCGCCGCTTCGTTCACTGTCAAGTTGGCCCTGAGGAGCAATATGGCGGCCGTTTCCAGGCAACTGCGACCTGACAAACGTCAATAGGAAAAAAACAATTGCTTTCGACATGTCACAGATGTCATCCATTTTGAAACTGCCAGAAGCCTCTAGGAGCCATTTTGAAATTGCCAGAAGCCTCTGAATGGTTCGAGATTTGCCAGAAGCCTCTAGGAGCCATTTTGAAACGGTCAGAAGCCTCTTATAATCAAATTTAGCTGCCAGAAGCCTCTGAATGGCTCAAAACCTGCCAGAAGCCTCTGGTAGCCATTTTGAAATTGCCAGAAGCCTCTGAATGGTTTGAGATCTGCCAGAATCCTCTAGGAGCCATTTTGAAACGGTCAGAAGCCTCTTATAATCAAATTTAGCTGCCAGCAGCCTCTGAACGGCTCAAAAGCTGCCAGAAGCCTCTGGTAGCCATTTTGAAATTGCCAGAAGCCTCTAAACACTACTTAGACCATTTGAGACTGTTGTAATACTGCCAGAAGCCTCTAACATACAAATTTAACTGCCAGATGCCTCTAGAAAGTCATTTTTATCTGCCAGAAGCCTCTGAATGGCTCAAAACCTGCCAGAAGCCTCTGGGAGCCATTTTGAAACTGCCAGAAGCCTCTAAACACTACTTAGACCATTTGAGACTGTTGTAATACTGCCAGAAGCCTCTAACAATCAAATTTAACTGCCAGATGCCTCTAGAAAGTGATTTTTATCTGCCAGAAGCCTCTGAATGGCTTAAAACCTGCCAGAAGCCTCTGGGAGCCATCTTGAAACTGCCAGAAGCCTCTAAACACTACTTAGACCATTTAAGACAGTTGTAATACTGCCAGAAGCCTCTAGAAAGTGATTTTTGGCTCCTAAAACAGGCGAAAACACTGAATACTAACCTCTCTTGAGATTCGATGCCCCATAAGCGGATTTGCCGGTCGTACAGTTCCGCCTCGACTTCTGACAGTTTTTCGCCCATTTCGGCTCGAAATCCACCACCCAAACGCCAATTACCCTGCTAATGGTCGAGTGTAGGCGAAATACGGACTATTATCGGTAATTTGGGGCCCTTAAAAGCTGGATAAAACCGGGAAAACACCAACTCTACAAGCAACTAAACAAAACCTAACCTCAATCTGTCAAAAGTCAAAAATTGACAGCGGCGTTGCCAATTGTCGCTTATTCGTCCGGTAGTTCTGGGCCGCTTCATCTCTCAAACCCCAGCAGTCCAAGTCGATTAGTTTAATTCATTAAATATTACTAATGATTAATAAAAAAGTGTTAATTATAATAATTATAAAGCAAGAGGCCATTGAAAGTGTCGAACAGAAAACGTGACAACGCGCGTGCGGTTTGGCAACGCTGCGGCGGATGAAGGATGACAAGTGACAGTTGTCAGTTGGGTTGTTCAACAAAAAGATTTATTTATTTTGGTCCCGTTTCTGTTAACTGGGTTATTAATTTAGCAGCGGCGCCCTGAAATGTAACATTTGGGTGGCCCCCCTTACACGGTATTCAGTTTGGTTGCGCGAAACTATGGCCCCCTTACCGCTAGAAGGGCTGCAAACGCCGATGGCTAATAACGTGGGCCAGGGGGCGGTTAGCGGGCCCCAAGAAGGCAACCGAGGCGGCATGATGTCTTTGGCGATGCTGATCGATTTCATCATACAACGGACCTACCACGAATTGACCGTTTTGGCTGAACTGTAAGTGGTTTTTCCTCTCTCCTCTCGGTACAGTGCTTTGCAAGAAATTTTTCCAGTTTACCAAGAAAAACTGACATGGAGAGGAAAATCGAAATCTACAACTTTTCGACCAGAACCAGACAGTTGTTTGTGCGACTTTTGGCTTTGGTTAAGTGGGCTAACAGTGCCTCGAAAGTGGAAAAGTCTGCGGTAAGTACTGCATTACTGAGAAACCCATTAATAACTTGTTGGTCTCTCTGATGGTACCTTAAATATGATCATGTGACCTTGGTAACTCAATTTGACAGTTCAAAACAGTCACACTTGACATTCATAATAGTCATGTGACTTCTAGAAGTCTCTTTAGTTTTTTTAGTCTTCTGAAAGCTTCCAGGGAGTTCTAGAATACTCGGGAAGGTTTTACTTAGTTCGAAATAAGTCTAGATCTTTTTATAATGTTAGAGAAGGTTGATTGACAAAGTTCTTAAACATTTAAGAAGCTTCTGGAAGCTTCTAGATAGTTCCAAAAGGGTCTGGAAGCTTTTTAGAAAATTTGAGAGAGGTTAGATAACTTAAGAAGTGTCTGGAATGGTCCAGATTATAACGAAACATTCTAGAATGCTTCTGAAATCTTCTAGAAAGTCCCAAAAAATTCTATAGTGTTCTGGAAGACTCTGAAAGATTGTAAAAACTTTAACACTTGATAACTGTCAAGATAGAGTGTAAAAAACGGTTTGTTTGGCAAGACTAGGTTAGAGAGTCAGTGAATGTTGTCCTCCAGACGCCATTTTGACTAGCACTTGGAGGACAAACAACTGCGACGTTTTAAAGTCAATTTTCAAGGTTTTTGACCTAAAAATTAATCGAAAACCGAAAAACAGACCCAAAAACCCTACAAATTAGCTTGAAAACTTAAAGTTTGTCTCTTAAGTCAATTTTCTTGTTTTGAAGACAAATTTCAAGACTTCCAGTCCGAATTTTGACTTCAAATCCATGAAAACTGACTTGAAAAACTTAAAAAACAGTTTTAAAGTCAATTTTCAAGGTTTTTGACCTAAAAATTAATCGAAAACCGAAAAACAGACCCAAAAACCCGACAAATTAGCTTGAAAACTTAAAGTTTGTCTCTCAAGTCAATTTTCTTGTTTTGAAGACAAATTTCAAGACTTCCAGTCCGAATTTTGACTTCAAATCCATGAAAACTGACTTGAAAAGCTTAAAAAACAGTTTTAAAGTCAATTTTCAAGGTTTTTGACCCAAAAATTAATCGAAAACCGAAAAACAGACCCAAAAACCATACAAATTAGCTTGAAAACTTAAAGTTTGTCTCTCAAGTCAATTTTCTTGTTTTGAAGACAAATTTCAAGACTTCCAGTCCGAATTTTGACTTCAAATCCATGAAAACTGACTTGAAAAACTTAAAAAACAGTTTTAAAGTCAATTATTAGATAGGAAATTTAATGAGGATTCCAAAAATGTGCTTAAAACTGTCATTTTCTCATTCCAAGTGGGTTTTACATGCAATTTTGTCCTTGACTGTCCTTTCAAACTGTGTTTCTAGCAGTTCAAACTTTGACACTGTTTTTCTCTCTGACTGTACTCAATTTGGTAGTGTTTTTTGATGTTATTGGATAGGAAATTTAATGAGGATTCCAAAAATGTGCTTAAAACTGTCATTTTCACACTACAAGTGGGTTTTACAGGCGATTTTGTCCTTGACTGTCCTTTCAAACTGTGTTTCTAGCAGTTCAAACTTTGACACTGTTTTTCTCTCTGACTGTACTCAATTTGGTAGTGTTTTTTTAGGTTAGTAGATAGGAAATTTAATGAGGATTCTAAAAATGTGCTTAAAACTGTAATTTTTTCACCACAAATGGGTTTTACAGACGATTTTGTCACTGACTGTCTTTTCAAATTGTGTTTCTGACAGTTCAAACTTTGACACCACTTTTCTCCCTGACTGTACCAAATTTTAAAGTGGTTTTTGAAGTTATTTGATAGGAAATTTAATGAGGATTCGAAAAATGTGCTTAAAACTGTCATTTTCTGACTCCAAGTGGGTTTTACATGCAGTTTTGTCCCTGACTGTCCTAACAAAATGTCTTTCTGGCAATTCTAAATTTGATACCACTTTTCTCCCTTACTGTACTAGATTTTTTAAAGTTTCTTATGTCAATGGATAGGAAATTTAATGAGGATTCCAAAAATGTGCTTAAAACTGTCATTTTCTCACTCCAAGTGGGTTTTTCAAGCGATTTTGTCCCTGACTGTCCTTTCAAATTGTGTTTCTGACAGTTCAAACTTTGACACCACTTTTCTCCCTGACTGTACTCAATTTTAAAGTGTTTTTTATGTCATTAGATAGGAAATTTAATGAGGATTCCAAAAATGTGCTTAAAACTGTCATTTTCCCACTCCAAGTGGGTTTTACAGGCGATTTTGTCTTTGACTGTCCTTTCAAACTGTGTTTCTAGTAGTTTAAACTTTGACACTGTTTTTCTCTCTGACTGTACTCAATTTGGTAGTGTTTTTTTAGGTTAGTAGATAGGAAATTTAATGAGGATTTCAAAAATGTGCTTCAAACTGTGATTTTCTCATTCCAAGTGGGTTTTACAGGCGATTTTGTCTCTGACTGTCCTTTCAAACTGTGTTTCTGGCAGTTCAAACTTTGACACTGTTTTTCTCTCTGACTGTACTCGATTTTTTAGTGTTTTTTATGTCATTAGATAGGAAATTTAATGAGGATTCCAAAAATGTGCTTAAAACTGTCATTTTCCCACTACAAGTGGGTTTTACAGGCGATTTTGTCTTTGACTGTCTTTTCAAACTGTGTTTCTAGCAGTTCAAACTTTGACACTGTTTTTCTCTCTGACTGTACCAAATTTTAAAGTGTTTTTTGAGGTTATTGGATAGGAAATTTAATGAGGATTCCAAAAATGTGCTTAAAACTGTCATTTTCTCACTCCAAGTGGGTTTTACAGGCGATTTTGTCCTTGACTGTCTTTTCAAACTTTTGGTCAACTTTGACGGCCTCTAGCGGCCAAACCGTGCAACCGATCAATCAAAGTTGCCATATTTTTGGAAAGCTCGTTTCATTAGCTTTCCAACGATGTAAAAAACTAGTATCCTTCTCAATCAAATAAGCGAGTTGTTGAGGTTGAAGCAAGAAAGGAAAAGTTGTTTGTCCTCCAAGCGCTAGGCTGCAAATGGCGCCTGGAGGACAAACAACTTCGCGCTAAATTCGCATTTTTCAGCGCATCAACGTGTTTCTGGACAAACAATCGCTGCTGTTCGTGGAAACGGCCGATATGCTGGCGAGAATGGCTCGGGAAACTCTAGTTCAGGCCCGTTTACCGAACTTCCACATTCCGGCGGCCGTGGAGGTGTTGACGACCGGCACGTACGGCCGTTTGCCCGCCTGCATCAAAGAAAAAATCGTTCCTCCCGACCCAATCACGAATCAGGAAAAAAAAGCGACATTGGTGCGGCTCAACCAAATCATCCAGCACCGTTTGGTCACCGGAAACTTGTCGTCACACATGCGCAACCTGAAAATCGAAAACGGACGCGTCACTTTTACGGTACGTCACGAATTCCAAGTGTCGCTGACCGTGATGGGGGAGGGCCCCCACGTACCGTGGCGCCTCCTGGAGATCGACGTCCTGGTGGAGGACAAGGAGACGGGGGAGGGCAAGGCGCTGGTCCATCCGCTCCAAATCCAGTACATTCATCGATTGGTGCAGGCGCGATTGGTGGACAATCCGCGCCCTCTCGCGCAGGTCTACGATTGTCTGCACTTTTTCTGTCAATCCCTTCAGCTCGAGGTGTTGTACTCGCAAACTTTGCGACTCATGCGCGATCGCTTGGACGACTACGTGCACGTGGACGAGTACGTGCCGGGGCGCAGTCTCACCGTCTCCTACTGGAGGGAGCTGCGCAGCGAATTGGGCTACAAATTGACGGTGCAAGTGGACCAGAACTATCCCGAGCGTCCCCTCACCGTGCTGCACGTGCCCTCTGTCGGTAACAAGGTAAGTTTGACAGTTCAGCTGTCACGCGCACGCGCCCTCTGTACAAGAAAGCCTAGAATGTCACTTTTTAATGGCTCAACTAACTTGAAACACAATTTGGGTCATAACTTGGGTAATTGGGCAGTTGCGGACCTGAAATTTTCACTGAATTTACTAAATTGAACCCAAAAACCAGCGCCGTACTGGAACATTTTCAGAAAAAATCCTGTTTTTTGTTAAACTTGGAAAACCAAACTGAAAATGACAGAAAACCTACTCAACTAACTTGAAACACAATTTGGGTCATAATTTGGGTAATTGGGCAGTTACGGACCTGAAATTTTCACTGAATTTACTAAATTGAACCCAAAAACCAGCGCCGTACTGGAACATTTTCAGAAAAAATCCAGTTTTTTGTTAATCTTGGAAAACCAAACTGAAAATGACAGAAAACCTACTCAACTAACTTGAAACACAATTTGGGTCATAATTTGGGTAATTGGGCAGTTACGGACCTGAAATTTTCACTGAATTTACTAAATTGAACCAAAAAACCAGCGCCGTACTGGAACATTTTCAGAAAAAATCCTGTTTTTTGTTAAACTTGGAAAACCAAACTAAAAATGACAGAAAACCTACTCAACTAACTTGAAACACAATTTGGGTCATAATTTGGGTAATTGGGCAGTTGCGGACCTGAAATTTTCACTGAATTTACTAAATTGAACCCAAAAACCAGCGCCGTACTGGAACATTTTCAGAAAAAATCCAGTTTTTTGTTAATCTTGGAAAACCAAACTGAAAATGACAGAAAACCTACTCAACTAACTTGAAACACAATTTGGGTCATAATTTGGGTAATTGGGCAGTTGCGGACCTGAAATTTTCACTGAATTTACTAAATTGAACCCAAAAACCAGCGCCGTACTGGAACATTTTCAGAAAAAATCCTGTTTTTTGTTAAACTTGGAAAACCAAACTGAAAATGACAGAAAACCTACTCAACTAACTTGAAACACAATTTGGGTCATAATTTGGGTAATTGGGCAGTTGCGGACCTGAAATTTTCACTGAATTTACTAAATTGAACCCAAAAAACCAGCGCCGTACTGGAACATTTTCAGAAAAAATCCTGTTTTTTTTAAAACTTGGAAAACCAAACTGAAAATGACAGAAAACCCATTCAACTAACTTGAAACACAATTTGGGTCATAATTTGGGTAATTGGGCAGTTGCGGACCTGAAATTTTCACTGAATTTACTAAATTGAACCCAAAAAACCAGCGCCGTACTGGAACATTTTCAGAAAAAATCCTGTTTTTTGTTAAACTTGGAAAACCAAACTGAAAATAACAGAAAACCTACTCAACTAACTTGAAACACAATTTGGGTCATAATTTGGGTAATTGGGCAGTTACGGACCTGAAATTTTCACTGAATTTACTAAATTGAACCTAAAAACCAGCGCCGTACTGGAACATTTTCAGAAAAAATCCTGTTTTTTTTAAACTTAGAAAACCAAACTGAAAATGACAGAAAACCTACTCAACTAACTTGAAACACAATTTGGGTCATAATTTGGGTAATTGGGCAGTTGCGGACCTGAAATTTTCACTGAATTTACTAAATTGAACCTAAAAACCAGCGCCGTACTGGAACATTTTCAGAAAAAATCCAGTTTTTTGTTAAACTTGGAAAACCAAACTGAAAATGACAGAAAACCTACTCAACTAACTTGAAACACAATTTGGGTCATAATTTGGGTAATTGGGCAGTTGCGGACCTGAAATTTTCACTGAATTTACTAAATTGAACCTAAAAACCAGCGCCGTACTGGAACATTTTCAGAAAAAATCCTGTTTTTGTTAAACTTGGAAAACCAAACTGAAAATGACAGAAAACCTACTCAACTAACTTGAAACACAATTTGGGTCATAATTTGGGTAATTGGGCAGTTGCGGACCTGAAATTTTCACTGAATTTACTAAATTGAACCTAAAAACCAGCGCCGTACTGGAACATTTTCAGAAAAAATCCTGTTTTTTTTAAAACTTGGAAAACCAAACTGAAAATGACAGAAAACCCACTCAACTAACTTGAAACACAATTTGGGTCATAATTTGGGTAATTGGGCAGTTGCGGACCTGAAATTTTCACTGAATGTACTAAATTGAACCCAAAAAACCAGCGCCGTACTGGAACATTTTCAGAAAAATCCTGTTTTTTGTTAAACTTGGAAAACCAAACTGAAAATGACAGAAAACCTACTCAACTAACTTGAAACACAATTTGGGTCATAATTTGGGTAATTGGGCAGTTACGGACCTGAAATTTTCACTGAATTTACTAAATTGAACCTAAAAACCAGCGCCGTACTGGAACATTTTCAGAAAAAATCCTGTTTTTTGTTAAACTTAGAAAACCAAACTGAAAATGACAGAAAACCTACTCAACTAACTTGAAACACAATTTGGGTCATAATTTGGGTAATTGGGCAGTTGCGGACCTGAAATTTTCACTGAATTTACTAAATTGAACCCAAAAAACCAGCGCCGTACTGGAACATTTTCAGAAAAAATCCAGTTTTTTGTTAAACTTCGGAAACCAAACTGAAAATGACAGAAAACCTACTCAACTAACTTGAAACACAATTTGGGTCATAATTTGGGTAATTGGGCAGTTGCGGACCTGAAATTTTCACTGAATTTACTAAATTGAACCCAAAAAACCAGCGCCGTACTGGAACATTTTCAGAAAAAATCCTGTTTTTTGGCAAATCCCAAGTCTTGACTTTAAACGTTAAAAATTAATTTAAATCATCGAAAAACTCAATGTCCACAATACAAACAAATGCAAACTGTCAAACCAGTATTTCGGCCATATTGGAATTTTTGACATGCACCTTCTTGGCTTTCTTGTACGTAGAGGGCGGTGTGGTCACGCACGCGCACTGAGATTTTTGACGTGTTTGACAGGAATCGGAAATTGCCGACCGAGCCATCCGAAGTGAGGTGCTGTCAATGGAACGGCTGTTGGTGCACACGATCTACGTGAGGACGCGCAGCCGCCTGGACGACATCAAACTGGAGCTGCAGGGCATGTTGAAGGATGTGGAATGTAAGTGGGTTAAAAGCGAGGTTCTCGTGTATCCGGAATTATATCCGGAGGATCCGGAATTTAGTGATATTTTTTTATGTCATTGGATAGGAAATTTAATGAGGATTCCAAAAATGTGCTTAGAAACATGATTTGGTCACTCCATGTGGGTTTTACAGGCGATTTTGTCCCTGACTGTCCTTCCGAACTGTGTTTCTGAGAGTTTGTACTTTAACCTCACTTTTCTCCCTGACTGTACTAAATTTTGTAAGGTTTTTTAGTGTCATTGGATAGAAAATTTAGTGAGGAATCCAAAAATGTGCTTAAAACTATCATTTTCCCATTCCACGTGGGTTTTACAGGCGATTTTGTCCCTGACTGTCTTTTAAAACTGTCTTTCTGACAGTTTTAACTTTGACACCGCTTTTCTCCCTGACTGTACTTAATTTTTTAGTGTTTTTTTATGTCATTGGATAGGAAACTTAATGAGGATTCCAAAAATGTGCTTAAAACTGTCATTTTCCCATTCCAAGTGGGTTTTACAGGCGATTTTGTCTCTGACTGTCCTTTCAAACTGTGTTTCTGTTAGTTCAAACTTTGACTCTGTTTTTCTAACTGACTGTACTGAATTTTAAAGTGTTTTTTGATGTTATTGGATAGGAAATTTAATGAGGATTTCAAAAGTGCTTAAAACTGTCATTTTCACACTGCAAGTGGGTTTTACAGACGATTTTGTCGTTGATTGTCCTTTCAAACTGTCTTTCTGGCAGTTCAAACTTTGACACTGTTTTTCTAACTGACTATACTCGATTTTTTAGTGTTTTTTTAGACTATTGGATAGGAAATTTAATGAGGATTCCAAAAATGTGCTTAAAACTGTCTTTTTCTCACTCCAAGTGGGTTTTGCATTCGATTTTGTCCCTGACTGTCTTTACAAACTGTCTTTCTGACAGTTCAAATTTTGACCTCACTTTTCTCCCGGACTGTACCTAATTTTTTAGTGTTTTTTTAGGTTAGTAGATAGGAAATTTAATGAGGATTCCAAAAATGTGCTTTAAACTGTCATTTTCCCACTCCAAATGGGTTTTACAGGCGATTTTGTCGCTGACTGTCTTTTCAAACTGTCTTTTTGACAAATCACATTTTGACACCAATTTTCTTTCTGACTGTACTGAATTTTAAAGGTTTTTTTATGTCATTAGATAGGAAATTTAATGAGGATTTCAAAAATGTGCTTAAAACTGTCATTTTCTCATTCCAAGTGGGTTTTACAGGCGATTTTGTCCTTGACTGTCTTTCTGGCAGTTCAAACTTTGACACCACTTTCCTCCCTGACTGTACTCAATTTTAAAGTGTTTTTTTATGTCATTAGATAGGAAATTTAATGAGGATTCCAAAAATGTGCTTAAAACTGTCATTTTCTCATTCTAAGTGGGTTTTACAGGCGGTTTTGTCTTTGATTGTCCTTTCAAACTGTCTTTCTGGCAGTTCAAACTTTGACATCACTTTTCTCCCTGACTGTACTCAATTTTAAAGTGTTTCTTATGTTATTAGATAGGAAATTTAGTGAGGATTTCAAAAATGTGCTTAAAACTGTCATTTTCACACTACAAGTGGGTTTTACAGGCATTTTTGTATCTGACTGTCCTTACAAACTGTGTTTCTAGCAGTTCAAACTTTGACACTCGCTTTTCTCCCTGACTGTACTCAATTTTAAAGTGTTTTTTATGTCATTAGATAGGAAATTTAATGAGGATTCCAAAAATGTGCTTAAAACTGTCATTTTCCCACTCCAAATGGGTTTTACAGGCGATTTTGTCGCTGACTGTCTTTTCAAACTGTGTTTCTGTCAAATCACATTTTGACACCAATTTTCTTTCTAACTGTACTCAATTTTAAAGTGTTTCTTATGTTATTAGATAGGAAATTTAGTGAGGATTTCAAAAATGTGATTAAAACTGTCATTTTCCCACTCCAAGTGGGTTTTACAGGCGATTTTGTCCTTGACTGTCCTTTCAAATTGTGTTTCTAGCAGTTTAAACTTTGACACCACTTTTCTCCCTGACTTTACTAAATTTGTTGTTTTTAGTGTCATTGGATAGGAAATTTAATGGGGATTCCAAAAATGTGCTTAAAACTGTCATTTTCCCACTCCAAGTGGGTTTTATGAGTGATTTTGTCCCTGACTGTCCTAAAAACTGTCTTTCTGACTGTTCAAACTTTGACCTCACTTTTCTCTCTGACTGTACCTAATTTTGAGTGTTTTTTTAGACTATTGGATAGGAAATTTAGTGAGGATTCCAAAAATGTGCTTAAAACTGTCATTTTCCCACTCCAAGTGGGTTTTATGAGTGATTTTGTCCCTGACTGTCCTTTCAAACTGTCTTTCTGGCAGTTCAAACTTTGACACTGTTTTTCTAACTGACTGTACTCAATTTTATAGTGTTTTTTATGTCATTAGATAGGAAATTTAGTGAGGATTCCAAAAATGTGCCTAAAACTGTCATTTTCGCACTAAAAGTGGGTTTTACAGACGATTTTGTCGCTGACTGTTTTTTCAATATTTGCCTTGCTGTTTCTGTTTTGTTTTCTCTCCCTGTCACGAATGTCACGATTACGACGTTTACGCGCGGAAAATATCAAAATATTAATAATAATTTAAACTTTATTTTATTTTTTTAATTTTTTTTTTGGTTTTTTTTTATTTTATTTTTATTTTTTTATAATTTACTCGATAATGTTCCGGATTCACGCGAACCGAAAGCTTTATAAGGTGGGGTTGCGTTGCTCCGGTTGCCTAACATCCCCCCCTCTCGCTTTTGACAGGTACTTTACAGGGATCGCCCGCCATTTTGTCGGTGGCCATTTTGCAACCCTGTCTGCGCGCCGAACAATTGCTCATCACCGTGGACACGCACACTGGGATGTTGCAGTGTCACGTGCCCCAATACGATCCCCCCCTCATACCGGAAATTAATGGCGTCCTGAATGGCAACAGGGCCAAATTGCCCTCGTACATATCGGAATTGCGGTCGGTTGATTTTATTTATTTTTTTTAAAAAGTGGGGTTATGTGTGATTTTAAGTTTAGGTACTGGATCACTCAGAGGCGGTGCGAGAAAACGTTGCAACATTTACCGGCCACTGCGCACGAGCGTTTGCCGCTTCTGCACTCGCCCGACCACCCGATCACCAAAATTGGCAAACATCACGTGCACATTCAGTTTCATCGACACAGCAACGTGATTTTGGTGAGTTTTTTTTTTCTTTCTTAAGTTTCTTGAGCTGGGTAAGAGATAGCGAAAAAGGGACAGCGGGAACGAATTCCCCGTCCCCGAATTAGTAAAAAACGAGTCTAAGTTGGATTGTCTACCGCAAATTGCGAATTGGCCGTAAGGATGTTTTTCTCTCTGACTGTACTCGAATTTTTAGTGTTTTTTTTATGTCATTAGATAGGAAATTTAGTGAGGATTCCAAAAATGTGCTTAAAACCACCTTTTTCTCACTCCAAGTGGGTTTTACAGGCGATTTTGTCTCTGACTGTCCTTTCAAATTGTGTTTCTGGCAGTTCAAACTTTGACACCACTTTCCTCCCTGACTGTACTCAATTTTTTTGTGTTTTTCTCTGTCATTAGATAGGAAATTTAGTGAGGATTCCAAAAATGTGCTTAAAACTGTCATTTTCTCATTCCAAATGGGTTTTACAGGCGATTTTGTCCTTGACTGTCTTTCTGGCAGTTCAAACTTTGACACCACTTTTCTCCCCGACTGTACCAAATTTTAAACTGTTTTTTTATGTTATTAGATAGGAAATTTAATGAGGATTTAAAAAATGTGCTTAAAACTGTCATTTTCTCATTCCAAGTGGGTTTTACAGGCGATTTTGTCTTTGACTGTCCTTTCAAACTGTCTTTCTGGCAGTTCAAACTTTGACACCACTTTTCTCCCTGACTGTACTCAATTTTAAAGTGTTTTTTTTTATTATTGGATAGGAAATTTAGTGAGGATTCCAAAAATGTGCTTAAAACTGTCATTTTCCCACTCCAAGTGGGTTATACAGGCGATTTTGTCTTTGACTGTCCTTTCAAACTGTCTTTCTGTTAGTTCAAATTTTAATACCACTTTTCTCCCTGACTGTACTTGATTTTTTAGTGTTTTTTTAGGTTAGTGGATAGGAAATTTAGTGAGGATTCCAAAAATGTGCTTAAAACTATCTTTTTCTCACTCCAAGTGGGTTTTACAGGCGATTTTGTCTCTGACTGTCCTTTCAAATTGTGTTTCTGGCAGTTCAAACTTTGACACCACTTTCCTCCCTGACTGTACTCAATTTTTTAGTGTTTTTCTCTGTCATTAGATAGGAAATTTAGTGAGGATTCCAAAAATGTGCTTAAAACTGTCATTTTCTCACTCCAAGTGGGTTTTACAGGCGATTTTGTCCTTGACTGTCTTTCTGGCAGTTCAAACTTTGACACCACTTTTCTCCCCGACTGTACCAAATTTTAAAGTGTTTTTTTATGTTATTAGATAGGAAATTTAATGAGGATTCCAAAAATGTGCTTAAAACTGTCATTTTCTCATTCCAAGTGGGTTTTACAGGCGATTTTGTCCTTGACTGTCCTTTCAAACTGTCTTTCTGGCAGTTCAAACTTTGACACCACTTTTCTCCCTGACTGTACTCAATTTTAAAGTGTTTTTTTTTATTATTGGATAGGAAATTTAGTGAGGATTCCAAAAATGTGCTTAAAACTGTCATTTTCCCACTCCAAGTGGGTTATACAGGCGATTTTGTCTTTGACTGTCCTTTCAAACTGTCTTTCTGTTAGTTCAAATTTTAATACCACTTTTCTCCCTGACTGTACTTGATTTTTTAGTGTTTTTTTAGGTTAGTGGATAGGAAATTTAGTGAGGATTCCAAAAATGTGCTTAAAACCACCTTTTTCTCACTCCAAGTGGGTTTTACAGGCGATTTTGTCTCTGACTGTCTTTTCAAACTGTGTTTCTGGCAGTTCAACCTTTGACACCACTTTTCTCCCTGACTTTACTAAATTTTTTTGTGTTTTTTATGTCATTAGATAGGAAATTTAATGAGGATTCCAAAAATGTGCTTAAAACTGTCATTTTCACACTACAAGTGGGTTTTACAGGCGATTTTGTCCTTGACTGTCTTTCTGGCAGTTCAAACTTTGACACCACTTTTCTCCCCGACTGTACCAAATTTTAAAGTGTTTTTTTATGTCATTAGATAGGAAATTTAGTGAGGATTCCAAAAATGTGCTTAAATAAAACATTTTCTTACTCCAAGTGGGTTTTACAAGCAATTTTGTCTCTGACTGTCCTTACAAACTGTCTTTCTGGCAGTTCAAACTTTAATACCACTTTTCTCCCTGACTGTACTCAATTTTTTTGTGTTTTTCTCTGTCATTAGATAGGAAATTTAATGAGGATTCCAAAAATGTGCTTAAAACTGTCATTTTCCCACTCCAAATGGGTTTTACTGGCGATTTTGTCCTTGAGTATCCTTTCAAACTGTGTTTCTAGCAGTTCAAACTTTGACACTGTTTTTCTCTTTGATTATACCCGATTTTTTAGTGTTTTTTTCGACTATTGGATAGGAAATTTAACGAGGATTCCAAAAATGTGCTTAAAACTGTGATTTTCACACTACAAGTGGGTATAATCCCGCAAAAGTGACCCTACGGCCAATTTGCGGCAAACCGTCAACTTTCAGCTAAATAAACGAGAAAAGGGTCATTTTGGACTAAATCAGGGACAGGGAATTCAATGAAATTGTCAATTTTTGCCTAACTCTCACCCAGAACTGGTTAGGTGCAAAGTTTCTTGGCTTGGGTTAGAGCTATCAGAAAACAGACAACAAAATTTACTAGAAATGATGAAAACACAGTCAGAAAATTGAAAATTGACTGCAATTGTTGAAAACAAAGTAAAAAACTTGAAAACTGGCTGAAAATGTTGAAAACAAAGTCAAAAACATGATAATTTACTAGAAATGATGAAAACACAGTCAGAAACTTGAAAATTGACTGAAAATGTTAAAAATTCAGTCAGAAACTTGGAAATTGACTGCAATTGTTGAAAACAAAGTAAAAAAACTTGAAAACTGGCTGAAAATGTTGAAAACAACATTAAAACATGAAAATTGGCTAGAAAGGTTGGAAAAAACAGTAAAAAACTTGAAAATTGGTCAAAAATGTTGAAAACCAAGTCAAAAACATGATAATTTACTAGAAATGATGAAAACACAGTCAGAAACTTGAAAATTGACTGAAAATGTTAAAAATTCAGTCAGAAACTTGGAAATTGACTGCAATTGTTGAAAACAAAGTAAAAAAACTTGAAAACTGGCTGAAAATGTTGAAAACAACGTTAAAACATGAAAATTGGCTAGAAAGGTTGGATTGATGAATTATTATTATTATTATTAAATCTGTACGTTAAATTTACCGGTTAATAAAAAAAAAAAAAAAAAAAAATTAAAATTAAATAAAAATAATAATAATAAAATATAATATATACATAATATAATGAAATTTTATTTTATTTTTTTTATTATTATGTTTTTTTTTTTTGAATTTTTTTTTTTTTTTTTTTTTTAAACTGTCAAAGTTGTGCTAAATAAACGAGTGAGGGGTCATTTTGGACTAAATCAGGGACGGGGAATTCAACGGTGACGTTAATTTTCGCGTAACTCGACTCGTTTTGACGGAAAAAATGCCGCAAAACGACATGGAACGTTCGAATTTTTTCTACGATGCGCTGTGTTGCAGATTGTGGAGTTTAAGGAGCGGGAAACGAACCCGTGCGAAATCGACTGTTCGTTTCACATGTGCGTGGTGAAACACGCGAGCATCGAGGACGATCCCAAGGACGAATCGATCGAAACGGACATTCCTAAGGTGTTTCTCAAGGTGCAGACTTTGATCGAGTTTGACACGTTCGCCGCCACCCACGGCCCCTTCACCGCAATCGATGGTAAGTGACTTTCTTCCCGTCAAACCGACTATCGATCGGCAGCGCCCATCCCTAGTGGCGGCCATCTTTGCCCCGTCCGTCATTAGTGTCGTTGCGCTGTCAAACGTCGGAAGGAGGTTGGGGCGCGCGCGCGCCCCAGATTTCCTCCGACTAATTTTCCCTCGAAAAAGCCGGTAAAAGTGCGTTTGGAGCAGTGCAAAAGGTGTCAAAATGTGCGTCAGAGTGTCCCGGTGGTGCTAGTGCCAGTGGTTCGGTGCCCCGAGCCCCAATTACGCCAGAAAACGCGACGGTACATATTGGAATCGCATCAAAAATGGTAAACGTCGAAATCACCGCAAAAGGTCAGAATTTCTTGCTTTTTTTTTACGAAAATCCCTCGATAACCAGTCCGAATGAGGTTAGTGTGCTTTTACCGGCTTTTTTTCGTGGAATTTAAGCGAAAAACGCGGATTTACTCGTGCGCTTCAAAATGGCCGCCATCCCGGCCTGTTTTACACGGTGCACGCGCACCCCGTTGCCAAATTGATTTGTTTCAATCGTTTTACGCTGTTGCCAAGTGACTGCTGTTTAAATTTGCATGGATTTCTTGGAAAAAATACTTTTAGAAGCTTCTGGCAACTATGAATTGCTTCTAGATACTTCTGGCACTTTTGAAATGGTCTTAAGAGGGTTCGGAAGCTTCTGGCACCTATAAATGGTTTCTAGAAGCTTCTGGTAGCTTTAAATGTCTTTTGGTTGAACAAAATGGCTTCTAGAAACATCTAGCAATTCTACACGGTTTCTAGAAGCTTCTGGTAACTATAAAAGGCTTCTAGAAGCTTCTGGCTAAACCAAATGGCTTCTAGAATTCTTTGGCAATTCTGCATTATTTCTAGAAGCTTCTGGCACCTATGAATGGTTTCTAGAAGGTTCTGGCTACTCAAAACAGCTTCTAGAGTTCTTTGGTAACGCTACATTGTTTCTAGAAGCTTCTGGCAGCTTTAAATAGCTTCTAGAATTCTCTGGTAATTATAAATGACTTCTACAGGCTTCTGGCAATTTTACGTGATTTCTAGAAGCTGCTGGTAGTTTTAAAAGGCCTCTAGAAGCTTCTGGCTTAACAAAATGATTTCTAGAAGCTTCTGGTAGCTTTAAATGTCTTGTGGTTGAACAAAATGGCTTCTAAAAACATCTGGCAATTCTACACGGTTTCTAGCAGCTTCTGGTAACTATAAAAGGCTTCTAGAAGCTTCTGGCTAAACCAAATGGCTTCTAGAATTCTTTGGCAATTCTGCATTATTTCTAGAAGCTTCTGGTAACTATAAAAGGCTTCTAGAAGCTTCTGGTTAAACCAAATGGCTTCTAGAATTCTTTGGCAATTCTGCATTATTTCTAGAAGCTTCTGGTAACTATAAAAGGCTTCTAGAAGCTTCTGGTTAAACCAAATGGCTTCTAGAATTCTTTGGCAATTCTGCATTATTTCTAGAAGCTTCTGGTAACTATAAAAGGCTTCTAGAAGCTTCTGGCTAAACCAAATGGCTTCTAGAATTCTTTGGCAATTCTGCATTATTTCTAGAAGCTTCTGGTAACTATAAAAGACTTCTAGAAGCTTCTGGCTAAACCAAATGGCTTCTAGAATTCTTTGGCAATTCTGCATTATTTCTAGAAGCTTCTGGCACCTATGAATGGTTTCTAGAAGGTTCTGGCTTAACAAAACAGCTTCTAGAGGTCTTTGGTAACGCTACATGGTTTCTAGAAGCTTCTGGCAGCTTTAAATAGCTTCTAGAAGTCTCTGGTAATTATAAATGACTTCTACAGGCTTCTGGCAATTTTACGTGATTTCTAGAAGCTTCTGGTAGCTTTAAATGTCTTTTGGTTGAACAAAATGGCTTCTAGAAACATCTAGCGATTCTACACGGTTTCTAGAAGCTTCTGGTAACTATAAAAGGCTTCTAGAAGCTTCTGGCTAAACCAAATGGCTTCTAGAATTCTTTGGCAATTCTGCATTATTTCTAGAAGCTTCTGGCACCTATGAATGGTTTCTAGAAGGTTCTGGCTTAACAAAACAGCTTCTAGAGTTCTTTGGTAACGCTACATTGTTTCTAGAAGCTTCTGGCAGCTTTAAATAGCTTCTAGAAGTCTCTGGTAATTATAAATGACTTCTACAGGCTTCTGGCAATTTTACGTGATTTCTAGAAGCTGCTGGTAGTTTTAAAAGGCCTCTAGAAGCTTCTGGCTAAACAAAATGACTTCTAGAAGCTTCTGGTAGCTTTAAATGTCTTGTGGTTGAACAAAATGGCTTCTAGAAACATCTAGCGATTCTACACGGTTTCTAGAAGCTTCTGGTAACTATAAAAGGCTTCTAGAAGCTTCCGGCTAAACAAAATGGCTTCGAGAGGCTTCTGGCTAAACAAAATAACTTCTAGAAGCTTCTGGCTAAACAAAATGGCTTCGAAAAGCTTCTGGTAGCTTTAAAAGGCTTCTAGAGGTCTCTGGTGGCTCTACATGGTTTCTAGAAGCTTCTGGCAGCTTTAAATAGCTTCTAGAAGTCTCTGGTAATTATAAATGACTTCTACAGGCTTCTGGCAATTTTACATGATTTCTAGAAGCTTCTGGTAGCTTTAAAAGGCTTCTGGCTCAACAAAATGACTTCTAGAAGCTTCTGGTAGCTTTAAATGTCTTTTGGTTGAACAAAATGGCTTCTAGAAACTTTACACGGTTTTTAGAAGCTTCTGGTATCTTTAAAAGGCTTCTAGAAGCTTCTGGCTAAACCAAATGGCTTCTAGAATTCTTTGGCAATTCTGCATTATTTCTAGAAGTTTCCGGTAATTATGAATGGCTTCTAGAGGCCTTTGGCAGTTTAAATAGCTTCTAGAAGTCTACGGTAACTATAAATGATTTGTAGAAGCTTCTGGCTAAACAAAATGGCTTCTAGAATTTTTTGACAATTCTGCATGATTTCTAGAAGCTTCTGGTAACTTTAAATAACTTCTGGCTGAAGAAAATAGCTTCTAGGGGCCTCTGGCGGCCGTACATGGTTTCTAGAAGCTTCTGGCAGTTTAAATAGCTTCTAGAAGTCTCCGCTAACTATAAATAGCTTCTAGAGGCCTCTGGCAAACTTTACATGATTTCTAGAAGTTTTTGGTAGCTTTAAATGCTTCCGGCTAAACAAAATAACTTCTAGAAGCTTCTAGTAGCTGTAAAAGACTTCTAGAAGCTTCTGGCTAAACAAAATAGCTTCGTGAAGCTTCTGGTAGTTTTAAAAGGCTTCTGGCTAAACAAAATAACTTCTAGAAGCTTCTAGTAACTTTAAAAGACTTCTAGAAGCTTCTGGCTAAACAAAAATGGATTCGAGAAGCTTCTGGTAGCTTTAAAATGCTTCTGGCTAAACAAAATAACTTCTAGAAGCTTCCGGTAGCTTTAAAAGACTTTTAGAAGCTTCCGGTTAAACAAAATGGCTTCTAGAAGCTTCTGGTAGCTTTAAAAGGCTTCTGGCTAAACAAAATAACTTCTAGAAGCTTCTAGTAGCTTTAAAAGACTTTTAGAAGCTTCCGGATAAACAAAATGGCTTCTAGAAGCTTCCGGTAGCTTTAAAAGGTTTTTAGAAGCTTCCGGCTAAACAAAATAACTTCTAGAAGCTTCTGGCCAACTTTACGCTTTACTTTTGACAGCGTTGCCGCAATTCGCGCGCTTTTANACCACNNNGNNNGATANTCCTGGNATAGNCATATNTCACATNNAAANGNGGNAATCNGTTTAGNNCNCNGCNCAAGTGTTNANGGTCTATANTACTCTNNCTGNTNGATATAGANNNGCCNTANACGCNGCNCTGCNTAGNCNANGGCANCAATANGGGGGTNACATTAAGGCNTNANTGTCNTGCTCCTCGCAAANCCCCTGCCNAATANTGTAAACANTTATNTTTCCGTCACNACATANGNGANNGGGNNGGGNTTNGCNTCTATGCGNTCCGCCTCTNGNGTCCGNTGNNANNCTATACCNANGNCAGAGGCAATGNGGAACGCCTTANNACTGTNNCAGNTGCACNTTCGNCCAAANNGTNNNGCNCTGATATTCGTTCCGTNTGACGCGTNTNATAGCGGCGTNAANTNCCGATANGGATACGATAAGTCTNGNGNGGTGTAGAGCNCNGTGGGTCANCAGCAATATGNNNNAAGGAATNNNTNCTTAAGNGAAGGCTGGAAAAACCACAAAATTTGGTAAACAAACCAGATTTGTGAGGTTAGAATGACGCTGTACTGTCAAAAGTCAAATTTATACTTTCCTTGCGCTGTCAAGCGGGATAATAGGCAACCAATCACAAGCGACCGGCGGGTAAAATCAAGTAGGCCGTGACGTCAGTGGAACCAATATGGCGGCGGGGGCCCTTTCAAATTGGGACGTTTCAAGCCCTAAAACTCGCATTTTTCGGGTTGTTTTCGTGCGGGGCGTGTTGCAGTGTTGCCGCGTTTTTTGCCGTACCCCCCCGGGGGGAATTAGCCTAAAAATCCCGTTTGTACTGTTCAATTTAGTGTCTCCGGCAGAAAAAGAGAGTTTTCAGTTCGAATAGTGCCACATTCCAGCCCCACGCGGCTAGAACCCGTCAAATACAGTTTTTAACTTGGTAAGTGGCATTTTCCAGCGTTTTACGTTAAATTTGCTTCAAAAATCAGGCGCAAAAAAAAAAAAAAAAAATTTGAAATTTTCGTCCAAAAAATCCTCATTTGGACAAAATTTTTGTGCATCGTTTTATTCAATCGTGAATAACTCAGTTATTTAAAACATTTACTATAGACACATAATAGGATTATAGATAGCCAATGAATGGGGCTATCCATTGGTGGAAACTGCGCACCGCTAAGTTGTACCGTTTGGCCGCTAGAGGGCGTCAAAGTTGACTTAAAAATTTTCGGACATTTTCCTCAATATCTCGGAAACGGTTCAATTGATCGAGTTGATAATTTTAGTGGGAGTGGACCTCGATGAGACGCAACTTTTTTCTTATGTACCATTTTTTTGTAAAACGTACCGTTTTTTTATAAAAAAATAAAAACTAAAATTTTTGGAAATTTCAGCTTGCGACGTTGCCGCTGTGCCCGGAATCCCCCAAATATTTGTTGTTGTCCAAGGGACGGGACCTGGAGGCGCAAAAAGCGTTATCGTGGCTGCGCGCCACTTTGAACGTGCACGAGGAAATGGACGGAATGAGAGCGGAAGCGGACGCGCTCAAACTCGTCCCGAAAGTGACCATGCGCGAACTCGTCTCGAATCAAGCGCTGCGCATTCCGCTCGTCATTTCGCTGACCGTCATGGTCGCGCAGCAATTGTCCGGCATCAATGCGGTAAGACGCCCTGATGATGGCTGGACAGAAAAAAATCGAAACGTTGCCATTTTTGTAGGTTATGTTTTTCTCGTCGCAAATATTCAAAATGGCGGGGCTGGACGCGGACGATTCGACGTACGCGACGCTGGGCATGGGCGGCATCAACGTGGCCATGACCGTCATTTCGTTGTTTCTGGTGGAGAGGGCGGGGCGTAAAACGTTGCTTCTGATTGGTTTCGCCGGCATGGCCGTCGACACGGCCCTCTTGACCGTTTGCATGGCGTTTGCCGTAAGTGACAGACATTTGACATTTGACTGACAGATGACAGTACCCAATTTGAAATTTGACAGTTTCAACAAACTGGCAACGCCCACTTTTTCGACAGTTTCGAACAGTTGAAAATGACACTTACGAGCAATTTTGACACCCAAAATGGTGGTTTTGACAGGATGATTTGGAAAAAACGTTCTAGTACCTTCCAGTGCATTTTAGAATGTTCTAAAAGTTTCCAAAAAGTTCTAGAATCTTCCAGAACTGTCTTTAACCTTCTAGAAGCTTCAAGACAATTCTAGAACATTCTAAAATTTTCTAAAACCTTCTAGAATCTTCCCGAACTCTTTTCTAACCTTCTAGAACTTTCCAGACTGTTCTAGAATGTTCTAAAAGTTTCCAAAACGTTCTAGAATCTTCCAGAACTGTCTTTAACCTTCTAGAAGCTTCAAGACAATTCTAGAACATTCTAAAATTTTCCAAAACCTTCTAGAATCTTCCCGAACTCTTTTCTAACCTTCTAGAACTTTCCAGACTGTTCTAGAATGTTCTAAAAGTTTCCAAAACCTTCTAGAATCTTCCCGAACTCTTTTCTAACCTTCTAGAACCTTCAAGACAATTCTAGAACATTCTAAAAGTTTCCAAAACGTTCTAGAATCTTCCCGAACTCTTTTCTAACCTTCTAGAACTTTCCAGACTGTTCTAGAATGTTCTAAAAGTTTCCAAAACGTTCTAGAATCTTCCAGAACTGTCTTTAACCTTCTAGAAGCTTCAAGACAATTCTAGAACATTCTAAAATTTAAAATTTTCCAAAACCTTCTAGAATCTTCCCGAACTCTTTTCTAACCTTCTAGAACTTTCCAGACTGTTCTAGAATGTTCTAAAAGTTTCCAAAACGTTCTAGAATCTTCCAGAACTCTCTTTAACCTTCTAGAAGCTTCAAGACAATTCTAGAACATTCTAACATTTTCCAAAACGTTCTAGAATCTTCCCGAACTCTTTTTTAACCTTCTAGAACTTTCCAGACTGTTCTAGAATGTTCTAAACGTTTCCAAAACGTTCTAGAATCTTCCAGAACTGTCTTTAATCTTCTAGAAGCTTCAAGATAATTCTAGAACATTCTAAAATTTTCCAAAACCTTCTAGAATCTTCCCGAACTCTTTTCTAACCTTCTAGAACTTTTCAGACTGTTCTAGAATGTTCTAAAAGTTTCCAAAACGTTCTAGAATCTTCCAGAACTCTCTTTAACCTTCTAGAAGCTTCAAGACAATTCTAGAACATTCTAAAATTTTCCAAAACGTTCTAGAATCTTCCCGAACTCTTTTTTAACCTTCTAGAACTTTCCAGACTGTTCTAGAATGTTCTAAACGTTTCCAAAACGTTCTAGAATCTTCCAGAACTGTCTTTAATCTTCTAGAAGCTTCAAGATAATTCTAGAACATTCTAAAATTTTCCAAAACCTTCTAGAATCTTCCCGAACTCTTTTCTAACCTTCTAGAACTTTTCAGACTGTTCTAGAATGTTCTAAAAGTTTCCAAAACGTTCTAGAATCTTCCAGAACTGTCTTTAACCTTCTAGAAGCTTCAAGACAATTCTAGAACATTCTAAAATTTTCCAAAACGTTCTAGAATCTTCCAGAACTGTCTTTAACCTTCTAGAAGCTTCAAGACAATTCTAGAACATTCTAAAATTTTCCAAAACCTTCTAGAATCTTCCCGAACTCTTTTCTAACCTTCTAGAACTTTTCAGACTGTTCTAGAATGTTCTAAAAGTTTCCAAAACGTTCTAGAATCTTCCAGAACTGTCCTTAACCTTCTAGAAGCTTCAAGACAATTCTAGAACATTCTAAAATTTTCCAAAACGTTCTAGAATCTTCCCGAACTGTCTTTAACCTTCTAGAACTTTCCAGACTGTTCTAGAATGTTCTAAAAGTTTCCAAAACGTTCTAGAATCTTCCAGAACTGTCTTTAACCTTCTAGAAGCTTCAAGACAATTCTAGAACATTCTAAAATTTTCTAAAACCTTCTAGAATCTTCCCGAACTCTTTTCTAACCTTCTAGAACTTTCCAGACTGTTCTAGAATGTTCTAAAAGTTTCCAACTCTTTTTTAACCTTCTAGAAGCTTCAAGATAATTCTAGAACATTCTAAAATTTTCCAAAACCTTCTAGAATCTTCCCGAACTCTTTTCTAACCTTCTAGAACTTTCCAGACTGTTCTAGAATGTTCTAAAAGTTTCCAAAACGTTCTAGAATCTTCCAGAACTGTCTTTAACTTTCTAGAAGCTTCAAGACAATTCTAGAACATTCTAAAATTTACCAAAACCTTCTAGAATCTTCCCGAACTCTTTTCTAACCTTCTAGAACTTTCCAGACTGTTCTAGAATGTTCTAAAAGTTTCTAAAACCTTCTAGAATCTTCCCGAACTCTTTTTAACCTTCTAGAAGCTTCAAGATAATTCTAGAACATTCTAAAAGTTTCCAAAACGTTCTAGAATCTTTTCGAACTCTTTTTTAACCTTCTAGAACTTTCCAGACTGTTCTAGAATGTTCTAAAAGTTTCCAAAACGTTCTAGAATCTTCCAGAACTGTCTTTAACCTTCTAGAAGCTTCAAGATAATTCTAGAACATTCTAAAATTTTCTAAAACTTTCTAGAATCTTCCCGAACTCTTTTCTAACCTTCTAGAACTTTCCAGACTGTTCTAGAATGTCCTAAAAGTTTCCAAAACGTTCTAGAATCTTCCAGAACTGTCTTTAACCTTCTAGAATCTTCCAGATCATTCTAGAACATTCAAAAAGCTTCTAAAACGTTGTAGAACCTTCCAAAACTTTTTTTTACTAAATTTTTATTTTTTTTTATTTATTTTTTTTTCTCCCTCATTTTTTTTTTCATCAATTTTTTTTTTCAGTTTTTTTTTCACCAAATTTTTATTATTTTTTTAATCAAACTTTTTTATCAAATTTGTTTTTTATCAATTTTTTTTTTACAAACTTTTTTTTCTCCATCATTTTTTTTTTATCAATTTTTTTTTTTCAATTTTTTTTTCACCAAATTTTTATTTTTTTTTTATCAAATTTTTTTTTCTTTATCATTTTTTTTTTCATCAATTTTTTTTTTCCAATTTTATTTTCACCATATTTTTATTTTTTTTATCAAACTTTTTTATCAAATTTTTTTTATCAATTTTTTTTTTTTCAATTTTTTTTTCACTAAATTTTTATTTTTCATAAAATTTTAATTTTTTTTTTGTTTGTCAGACGTTTGACAGAACGTCTGACATTTGAAAGTGACAAATCAACAAAACGATTGACAGATGTGACACTTTTCGTGAAAAATGACGCATTTTCAAATTGACAACGACAGGAAAGACCACTTTTGACAGTTGAAAAGTGACAGTTGACAGTTGCAATTTTTTTTTTGTTTTTTTTTTAGGAAAAACTGACTTTAACCTTCTAGAATCTTTCAGACCATTCTAGAACATTTTAAAAAGCTTCCAAAACATTCTAGAACGGAAAAATTGAAACATTTACAGAAAATCGATGATGTTTGACAGACAATTGACGTTTGACAGAACGTCTGACATTTGAAAGTGACAAATCAACAAAACGATTGACAGATGTGACACTTGTCGTGAAAAATGACGCATTTTCAAACTGACAACGACAGGAACGACCACTTTTGACAGTTGAAAAATGACAGTTCGATCGATAATGTTTGACAGACAATTGACGTTTGACAGAACTGACTGCAACGACATTTGAAAGTTACAAACAAATCAACAAAACGATTGACGGAAAAGTGACAGATGACGCATTTTCAAACTGACAACGACAGCAAAGACACACTTTTGACAGTTGAAAAGTGACAGTTGACATTTTTTTTTTCAGGAAAAATCTCAAATTTTGGGCGTAATTTGCGTGATTCTGGTGCTGGTCTACGTGGTAATGTTTGCGTGTGGTCCCGGTTCGATTCCGTGGTTTTTGGTCTCGGAATTGTTCAACCAATCGGCGCGACCCACGGCCAGCGCATTGGCCGTTTGCATCAATTGGACGGCCAATTTCCTTGTCGGATTGGCCTTTCTACCGTTGGCGGTAAGCGCGTTCGCCATTTTTTCCTGTTTTTTTTTGTTTTCATCAATTTTTTTTTCATTTTTTTTTTTCATCATTTTTTTTAGAAATTTTTTTTTTCTCCATCAAATTTTTTTCTTCATTATTTTTTTTTTCATATTTTTTTTTTTTTATCAAACTGTTTTATCAATTTTTTTTTTCTCCATATTTTTGTATTATAATTTTTTTTTCATCAATTTTATTTATTTTTCATTTTTTTTACTAATTTTTTTTTTCTCCATAATTTTATCAAATTTTTTTTTTTTTTTATCAAGTTTTTTTTTCGTTTTTATCAGGTTTTTTTTTATTTTTTTTTCATCAATTTTTTTTTCACCTAATTTTTTTTAAATTAAATAAAAATGTGCTTTTTTCCTGTTTTTTTTTTTATCAATAAAATTTTTTTTTTTTTCAATTTTTTTTTGAATTTTTTTTTTCATCATTTTTTTTCAGAATTTTTTTTTTTTTTTTTTTCAAATTTTTTTTTGTTTTCATCAGGTTTTTTTTATTTTTTTATCAATTTTTTTTTTCCCTAATTTTTTTAAACTTTTTTTTCACCAAATTTTTATTCATTTTTTTTTTTTATCAATTTTTTTTTTTCATCAATTTTTTTTTAATGTTATTTTTATTAAATTAAATAAAAATGTGCTTTCTTCCTGTTTTTTTGTTTTCATCAATTTTTATTTATTTTTCATCATTTTTTTTTATCAATTTTTTTTTTTTTCATCAAACTTTTTTTTCTCCATCATTTTTTTTTTCATCAATTTTTTTCCATTTTTTTTTTTACCAATTTTTTTTTTTTGTTTTATAATTTTTTCTTGTTTTTATCAAGTTTTTGTTTTTTTATCAATTTTTTTTTTCACCAAATTTTTAGTTTTGGGTTTTGCCCAAAAGTGCTCAAAAATCCCCTCACATCCCCCCTAATCTTCTTTCAGAAGGGGGGAGTGAGGGGATTTTTGAACACACTTTTTGAACAAAATTTAAAAAAAAAATTGTTTTTTGGACATCACCCTAACCTTACAATTTTAGGGCTTTTTTTACTAATAATTTACTTTTTTTGGACACTAACCTAACCTAGAATTATTTAGGACACTTTTTGACATTTTTTAGGACATTTTTAGGTACTTTTTGGTTGAATAGACACTTTTGGACAAAATTTAAAATTTTTTTTTTTTTTGGACATTACCTAACCAAACCTAACATTACAATTTTAGGGTGTTTTTTTTATAAAAATTTACTTTTTTTGGACACTAACCTAACCTAGAATTTTTTAGGACACTTTGTGGTTGAATGGACAATTTTGTGTTTTGTCCAAAAATTTGTGAAATTTTAAAAAAATTTTTTTTCAATTTTTCTCCATCTTTTTTTTTACCAATTTTTTTTTTGTTTTATTATAATTTTTTTTTTTTTATCAATCTTTTCACCAATTTTTATTTTTTTTTTAACAAAATTTTTTTTTTATCATCATAATTTTTTTTTTCATCATCTTTTTTTTCAAACCAAATTTTTATTTTTTTTTATCAAACTGTTTTATCAACTTGTTTTTCTCCATTATTTTTTTGTATTATAATTTTTTTTTTCATCAAATTTTTATTTTTTTTCATCATTTTTTGTTTTCTTCAATTTTTTTTTTTTTTTTTCAAATTTTTTTTTTTTTTCATCATTTTTTTTTTATTTTTTTTTTTCATCATATTATTTTTTTTTTCATCAAACTTTTTTTCTCAATTATTTTTTTTTTCATGTTTTTTTTTTTTTGTATCATTAAATTTTTTTTTTTTTCATCAAATTTTTATCAACTTATTTTTTTTTTTGTTTTTATCATCAACTTTTTTTTTCATCAAATTTTTTTTTTTTTCATCATTTTTTTTTTTTTTTTTTTCCATTTTTTTTTTCAAATTTTTTTTTTTTTTCTCAGTTTGTAAGGACAGTCAGGGACAAAATCGCTCGTAAAACCCACTTAGAGTGACCGAATCATGTTTTTTAAGCACATTTTTGAAATCCTCATTAAATTTCCTATCCAATGACATAAAAAAACACTTTGAGTACAGTCAGGGAGAAAAGTTAAAGTTTGAACTGCCAAAAAGACAGTCAGTCAGGGACAAAAACGCTTTTAAAACCCACTTGGAGTGGGAAAATGACAGTTTTAAGCACATTTTTGGAATCCTCAAATTTTTACAGTCAGGGAGAAAAACAGTGTCAAAGTTTGAACTGTCAGAAAGACAGTTTGAAAGGACAGTCAAGTACAAAATCGCCTGTAAAACCCACTTGGAGTGAAAAAATGACAGTTTTAAGCACATTTTTGGAATCCTCATTAAATTTCCTATCCAATAACCTCAAAAAACACTTTAAAATTTGGTACAGTCAGGGAGAAAAACAGTGTCAAAGTTTGAACTGTCAGAAACACAGTTTGAAAAGACAGTCAAGTGACAAAATCGCCTGTAAAACCCACTTGGAGTGGGAAAATGACAGTTTTAAGCACATTTTTGGAATCCTCACTAAATTTCCTATCTAATGACATAAAAAAACACTTTAAAATTGAGTACAGTCAGGGAGAGAAAAGTGAACTGTCAAAGTTTGAACTGGGACAAAATCAGAAAGACAGTTTTAGTTTGTAAGGACAGTCAGTGACAAAAGACAGTTTGAAAGGACAGTCAAGTTTAAAACCCACTTGGAGTGAGAAAATGACAGTTTTAAGCACATTTTTGGAATCCTCATTAAATTTCCTATCCAATAACCTCAAAAAACACAAAAAATTTGGTACAGTCAGGGAGAAAAACAGTGTCAAAGTTTGAACTGTCAGAAAGACAGTTTGAAAGGACAGTCAGGGACAAAAACGCTTGTAAAACCCACTTGGAGTGGGAAAATGACAGTTTTAAGCACATTTTTGGAATCCTCACTAAATTTCCTATCCAATGACACTAAAAAACACTTTAAAATTTGAGTACAGTCAGGAAGAAAAGTGGTGTCAAAGTTTGAACTCAAGGACCAAAAACTTGGACAGTTTGCACATTTTTGGAAGGACAGTCAGAAAAGTGACAAAAACGCAGAAAGACAGTTGTAAAACCCACTTGGAGTGAGAAAATGACAGTTTTAAGCACATTTTTGGAATCCTCACTAAATTTCCTATCCAATAACCTCAAAAAACACAAAAAATTTGGTACAGTCAGGGAGAAAAACAGTGTCAAAGTTTGAACTGTCAGAAAGACAGTTTGAAAGGACAGTCAAGTACAAAATCGCCTGTAAAACCCACTTGGAGTGGGAAAATGTACTGTTTTTTAAGCACATTTTTGAAATCCTCACTAAATTTCCTTATCCAATGACACTAAAAAACACTCCAAAATTTGGTACAGTCAGTAAACTTTTTTGAAGTGAGAAAATGACTCCATAATTTTTTTTTTCACCAAAAATTTTACAGTTTTTTTTTTTCAAACTTTTTTTTTTTTTTATCAAATTTTTATTTATTTTTTATCAATTTTTTTTTTATCCATAAAATTTTTTTTTCATCAAAGTTTTTTTTTTCGTCAATATTTTTTTACCAATTTTTTTTTTTTTTTTCAAATTTTTTTTTTTCACCAAATTTTTATTAATTTTCCATCAAATTTCTTATTTTTTTTTGCAGCGTCAACTGGGCGCCTACGTGTTCATCATTTTCGTCGTGTTGCAAGTGCTCTTTCTGCTCTTCATCTACAAAAAAGTGCCGGAAACGAAGAACAAATCGCTCGAGGAAATTTCCGCCATGTTCCGCCAACAATCCTACCAATAAAAGTGCGCACAATACATCACGTGATTAGTGCCAGGATTGGCCTGAAAATGGCCGCCAGAAAAAAAATGACATTTGACAGGAAAAAGCACACGTGACCGCGATTCGTTTGTTTAAAAATGGCCGCCACCAATTTTACAAAAATTCCTCGAAAATTGAATCTCAAACGAAATAATTGATCACCCTGTATATTATGTGCCACAACTCTGTATAGGTTAAGTTTCTCTCTCTCTCTCTCACTCACTCTCATTGGGTCACGATTTGACAACGTCGCGTGTGCGCCATTTTGTGACGCAAACAATCCCAACATAACCTCATTTCAATGGAAAAAGCAATTCAAATTCATTCATCATCCTGTATAATTATATATATTTTGCAATAACACTCATTTTTTTTAAGGTTAAGTTCATCACTATTGTAGTCTAGGAAATTAAAGAATTTTAAAAGTTACTCAAAAAATTGGTTTTTTTTTACGTTCCAGAAGCTTCAAAGTTGATTATTCAAATCAAATTTTTTTTTTTTTTTAAAAAACATAAATTTTAAAAATTAAAAAAAAAAAAAAAAAAAAAAAAAATCGATACTGTGGCAAATATTTCCCCGCCCTAGTCGCTAAAATTCGATAATTCCACAGAAATTCCATAGGATCCTATGGAATATCTATGGAACTTGTTTTTCTTTTGTTTTTAAGAGTCAAATTAAAAAAAACATAAATTTTAAAAGTTTTTGTGTTTTTTTTTTTGTAAATCGATACTGTGGCAATTTTTTCCCCGCCCTAGTCGCTAAAATTCGATAATTCCACAGAAATTCCATAGGATCCTATGGAATATCTATGGAACTTTTTTTCTTTTGTTTTTAAGAATCAAATTAAAAAAAATAAATTTTAAAAGTTTTTGTGTTTTTTTTTTTGTAAATCGATACTGTGGCAACTTTTCAGTCGCTATTTCAATTTCAGTTTTAAAAAAAATAAAGGGCAAAAAAAAAAAAAAAAAAAACAAAAATTTTTATTTATTTATTTCTTCTCTTATCACTCTTAGTCTTAGTTTTTTTTTTTTTTTTTTTTTTTTTTTTTGGTTTACTTGATTATTCAACTTTGACAGTTGTTCAAAATGAAGGGCAAAAAAAAAAAAAAAAAACATTTTTATTTATTTATTTCTTAATCACTCTTAGTCTTTGGTGGAATTTTTAACCAGGACCACCCTGTATACACCCTTAACCTAAATATCATTATATTTATGACGTCACAAGAGTTAGCGTGGCTCGATACGTGGAATATCGCTGTAGGAGCGTTCTGGAACAAAAAAAAATGAAAAAATAAAGCGACCACCCTGTATATTAGTACACACGTCACACTCTCACCTCTAAATTTGACGTATTGGACGTTCGTTTGAATTGCGCCCGCGCGACTCGCGCGCCCCCTACTCGATCTGAACGAATCGCAGGGCCCGCGCGTGACGTCACGTTGGATGCGGTACGACGTCACCGTGGATGCCCCGCCCAACGTACTGGCGTCGTATGCGCCGATGTCGGTCAGTACTGCAACATATTTTTACTTCTAGAACGTTCTAAAACATTCCACAACGTTCTAGAACAAACTGAACGAATTTCTGCTAATTTTTTTCTAAAAAATTAGTTAATTTGAGCTGTAACTCTGTCAATTTTGGAGATATGACAAAACAGAGTACATCAGCGTGTTCCCCGGAAAAAATTAACATAAATTGACAGGTGACTTGACCTGTCTAGCTTGATTGACAAAAAAGTTGGTTTTTCAGTTTGACAGCGCTAGAGCAGTTTTCAACTTTTTTATTTATCAACTTAGACCCCCCGAGTGACGTGTCGTTTTCGAGTAAATCGGGGACGCCGATTCGAATGCCGCTGTCAAAATTGACGTATCTGTCAAACGGAAGCTGAAACTCGGTCAGTTTTGGAGATATCAAAAAACCGACCACACCAGCGTGTTCCCCGGAAAAAATTAACATAAATTGACAGGTGACTTGACCTGTCTAGCTTGATTGACAAAAAAGTTGGTTTTGCAGTTTGACAGCGCTAGAGCAGTTTTCAACTTTTTTATTTATCAACTTAGACCCCCCGAGTGACGTGTCGTTTTCGAGTAAATTGGGGACGCCGATTCGAATGGCGCTGTCAAAATTGACATATCTGTCAAACGGAAGCTGAAACTCGGTTAGTTTTGGAGATATCAAAAAACCGACCACACCAGCGTGTTCCCCGGAAAAAATTAACATAAATTGACAGGTGACTTGACCTGTCTAGCTTGATTGACAAAAAAGTTGGTTTTGCAGTTTGACAGCGCTAGAGCAGTTTTCAAAAAAAACTTCCTTTCAGATAATAATTTCTGCACTTTTTTTGGTACACTCGCTTATTCAAATCAAAATAACTCCCTTATTTGGGACGCTTTGTATATAGTTTTATATGTCAATGGAAAGCTAATGAAATGGGCTTTCCATTGATGTATAAAAGTTTATAGGTTGATGGTACCGTTCAGCCGCTAGGGGGCGTCAAAGTTGATTATTTTTTTCTGCACTTTTTTTGGTACACTCGCTTATTCAAATCAAAATAACTCCCTTATTTGGGACACTTTGTATAAAGTTTTATATGTCAATGGAAAGCTAATGAAATGGGCTTTCCATTGATGTATAAAAGTTTATAGGTCGATGGTACGGTTCGGCCGCTAGGGGGCGTCAAAGTTGATTATTTTTTTTCCTGCACTTTTTTTGGTACACTACAACTTTAACGCCCTCTAGCGGCCAAACCACCAAACCATCGGGGCAAAAGGGGGTATTTTTGGAAAGCCCATTTCACTGGCAATCCATTGACGTTGAAAAATCGTTTCTAGCACTGAAAGTGGCCGAGCAATTTGGGTTTGAACGCAACGAGTGCAACTCACCCGTGGCGGAAACGCACACAACACGTGACGTCACCACACGTCGGCACGTTTCGATTTTCTAGTCGTCAGTTCCTTCCCAAACGCCGCGAGAGAAACGTAGTCGACGTGTCCTCGGGGGACCACGTAAACGCAGTCAATTTCGGTGGTTTTTTTGGGTGAATTTACTCCCTAAAAAGGAACTCGTTGAATCCGGTAAGTTGATGACGGTCAAAACGTCGAAACGTTGCGAAATTCAGTCAAACATTTTGGTGGTTTCTGGGTAGAACGATGCTGTTGCAAGCGGACCGCGCGCCCTCTGGCGGTACGCAGACGCGTAACCGGACAGTCAGCGCCCCCATTGGCCAGTACCAGCACCGTGCCAGGCTCATGGACTCGCCGACGCTCGCGCGAGTCGAACGCGCCACGCTGAGACACGAGCAGGCCGCCAATCGCAGCGGATACGCGCAGGTGAGTGTCCTCCAGCCGCCATTACTCGACCTGCTGGAGGACAAACAAACGCGCAGACTGTCAAAGAAAAACGTTAATAACTCGGGAAGTAAACGAGGTAGAAACGTCATTTTTGCGTTGACTTAATCAGAAAACTGTCACAAATGACATATCCAAAAATCACGCACTTCTGTCAAGTCATTCCATGATTTTCACAGGATTGAAATTACACAAAATTAGAAATTTACAAAAAAGTCACTTAAACAGAAAAACGTCAATATCTCGGAAAGTAAAAGAGGTAGAAACGTCATTTTTGCGTTGACTTAATCAGAAAACTGTCACAAATGACATATCCAAAAATCACGCACTTCTGTCAAGTCATTCCATGATTTTCACAGGATTGAAATTACACAAAATTAGAAATTTACAAAAAAGTCACTTAAACAGAAAAACGTCAATATCTCGGAAAGTAAAAGAGGTAGAAACGTCATTTTTGCGTTGACTTAATCAGAAAACTGTCACAAATGACATATCCAAAAATCACGCACTTCTGTCAAGTCATTCCATGATTTTCACAGGATTGAAATTACACAAAATTAGAAATTTACAAAAAAGTCACTTAAACAGAAAAAACGTCAATATCTCGGAAAGTAAAAGAGATAGAAACGTCATTTTTGCGTTGACTTAATCAGAAAACTGTCACAAATGACATATCCAAAAATCACGCACTTCTGTCAAGTCATTCCATGATTTTCACAGGATTGAAATTACACAAAATTAGAAATTTACAAAAAAGTCACTTAAACAGAAAAACGTCAATATCTCGGAAAGTAAAAGAGGTAGAAACGTCGTTTTTGCGTTGACTTAATCAGAAAACTGTCACAAATGACATATCCAAAAATCACGCACTTCTGTCAAGTCATTCCATGATTTTCACAGGATTGAAATTACACAAAATTAGAAATTTACAAAAAAGTCACTTAAACAGAAAAACGTCAATATCTCGGAAAGTAAAAGGGGTGGAAACGTCATTTTTGCGTTGACTTAATCAGAAAACTGTCACAAATGACATATCCAAAAATCACGCACTTCTGTCAAGTCATTCCATGATTTTCACAGGATTGAAATTACACAAAATTAGAAATTTACAAAAAAGTCACTTAAACAGAAAAACGTCAATATCTCGGAAAGTAAAAGAGGTAGAAACGTCGTTTTTGCGTTGACTTAATCAGAAAACTGTCACAAATGACATATCCAAAAATCACGCACTTCTGTCAAGTCATTCCATGATTTTCACAGGATTGAAATTACACAAAATTAGAAATTTACAAAAAAGTCACTTAAACAGAAAAACGTCAATATCTCGAAAAGTAAAAAAGGTAGAAACGTCATTTTTGCGTTGACTTAATCAGAAAACTGTCACAAATGACATATCCAAAAATCACGCACTTCTGTCAAGTCATTCCATGATTTTCACAGGATTGAAATTACACAAAATTAGAAATTTACAAAAAAGTCACTTAAACAGAAAAACGTCAATATCTCGGAAAGTAAAAGAGGTAGAAACGTCATTTTTGCGTTGACTTAATCAGAAAACTGTCACAAATGACATATCCAAAAATCACGCACTTCTGTCAAGTCATTCCATGATTTTCACAGGATTGAAATTACACAAAATTAGAAATTTACAAAAAAGTCACTTAAACAGAAAAACGTCAATATCTCGGAAAGTAAAAGGGGTGGAAACGTCATTTTTGCGTTGACTTAATCAGAAAACTGTCACAAATGACATATCCAAAAATCACGCACTTCTGTCAAGTCATTCCATGATTTTCACAGGATTGAAATTACACAAAATTAGAAATTTACAAAAAAGTCACTTAAACAGAAAAACGTCAATATCTCGGAAAGTAAAAGAGGTAGAAACGTCGTTTTTGCGTTGACTTAATCAGAAAACTGTCACAAATGACATATCCAAAAATCACGCACTTCTGTCAAGTCATTCCATGATTTTCACAGGATTGAAATTACACAAAATTAGAAATTTACAAAAAAGTCACTTAAACAGAAAAACGTCAATATCTCGAAAAGTAAAAGAGGTAGAAACGTCATTTTTGCGTTGACTTAATCAGAAAACTGTCACAAATGACATATCAAAAAATCACGCACTTCTGTCAAGTCATTCCATGATTTTCACAGGATTGAAATTACACAAAATTAGAAATTTACAAAAAAGTCACTTAAACAGAAAAACGTCAATATCTCGGAAAGTAAAAGGGGTAGAAACGTCATTTTTGCGTTGACTTAATCAGAAAACTGTCACAAATGACATATCCAAAAATCACGCACTTCTGTCAAGTCGTTCCATGATTTTCACAGGATTGAAATTACACAAAATTAGAAATTTACAAAAAAGTCACTTAAACAGAAAAACGTCAATATCTCGGAAAGTAAAAGAGGTAGAAACGTCATTTTTGCGTTGACTTAATCAGAAAACTGTCACAAATGACATATCCAAAAATCACGCACTTCTGTCAAGTCATTCCATGATTTTCACAGGATTGAAATTACACAAAATTAGAAATTTACAAAAAAGTCACTTAAACAGAAAAACGTCAATATCTCGAAAGTAAAAGGGGTAGAAACGTCATTTTTGCGTTGACTTAATCAGAAAACTGTCACAAATGACATATCCAAAAAATCACGCACTTCTGTCAAGTCATTCCATGATTTTCACAGGATTGAAATTACACAAAATTAGAAATTTACAAAAAAGTCACTTAAACAGAAAAACGTCAATATCTCGGAAAGTAAAAGAGGTAGAAACGTCATTTTTGCGTTGACTTAATCAGAAAACTGTCACAAATGACATATCCAAAAATCACGCACTTCTGACAAGTCATTCCATGATTTTCACAGGATTGAAATTACACAAAATTAGAAATTTACAAAAAAGTCACTTAAACAGAAAAACGTCAATATCTCGGAAAGTAAAAGAGGTAGAAACGTCAAAATTTTTGCGTTGACTTAATCAGAAAACTGTCACAAATGACATATCCAAAAATCACGCACTTCTGTCAAGTCACAAAATTCCATGATTTTCACAGGATTGAAATTACACAAAATTAGAAATTTACAAAAAAGTCACTTAAACAGAAAAACGTCAATATCTCGGAAAGTAAAAGAGGTAGAAACGTCGTTTTTGCGTTGACTTAATCAGAAAACTGTCACAAATGACATATCCAAAAATCACGCACTTCTGTCAAGTCATTCCATGATTTTCACAGGATTGAAATTACACAAAATTAGAAATTTACAAAAAAGTCACTTAAACAGAAAAACGTCAATATCTCGGAAAGTAAAAGAGGTAGAAACGTCATTTTTGCGTTTACTTAATCAGAAAACTGTCACAAAAAGTCACTTCTGTCAAATCCTTCAGGAGTTTTCACGGGATTGAAATGTACAAAAAAGTCACTTAAACAGAAAAACGTCAATATCTCGGAAAGTAAAAGAGGTAGAAACGTCATTTTTGCGTTAATTTGCAATGAAATGACCACACACTATTTGTGCATTCAAAGCTTACGTATCCTTCATCGGTGATTCATACGAAACCACCGTAATCCGAATTGGATGCGTCATCAAGAAAAACACATTTTGATATACAGAGTGGAATAGCAAATAATTAACGCAAATTACCACGTTTGTGGGCTGATAAGACGCAGTTGAAATAGATAATTACCGACTGAAACCGAGGCCAAATTAAGGAGAGAAAGTGGCAGTTTCGATTTCTTTTTACTGTTTCAAGTTTAATTAACTGAAATTGTTGATCAACTTTGACGCCCTCTAGCGGCCAAACCGTTTAACCAATCAACTCGTGTGACCATATCGTTGGAAAGGCTATTTCATTGGCTATCCATTGACATATAAAAATATATACAAAGTGTCCTAAATAAGGGAGTTTTTTGAGGTTAAGTGAGTTGGTGCACTGAAAATTTGAGCAAAGTTGTAGGTCAACTTTGACGCCCTCTAGCGGCCAAACTGTCCAACCAATCAACTCGTGTGACCATATCGTTGGAAAGGCTATTTCATTGGCTATCCATTGACATATAAAAATATATACAAAGTGTCCTAAATAAGGGAGTTTTTTGAGGTTAAGTGAGTTGGTGCACTGAAAATTTGAGCAAAGTTGTAGGTCAACTTTGACGCCCTCTAGCGGCCAAACTGTCCAACCAATCAACTCGTGTAGCCATATCGTTGGAAAGCCCATTTCATTGGCTATCCATTGACGTATAAAAATATATACAAAGTGTCCTAAATAAGGGAGTTTTTTGAGGTTAAGTGAGTTGGTGCACTGAAAATTTGAGCAAAGTTGTAGGTCAACTTTGACGCCCTCTAGCGGCCAAACTGTCCAACCAATCAATTCGTGTGACCATATCGTTGGAAAGGCTATTTTATTGGCTATCCATTGACGTATAAAACTTTATACAAAGTGACATAAATAAGTGAGTAAATGACAGTTGAATGAAAGAGTGCACTAAAAAATGACTAAATTTTTTAAGTCAACTTTGACGCCCTCTAGCGGCCAAACTGTCCAACCAATCAACTCGTGTAGCCATATCGTTGGAAAGCCCATTTCATTGGCTATCCATTGACGTATAAATGTATATACAAAGTGTCCCAAATAATGGAGTAATTAACGATTGAATGCAAGAGTGCATTGAAAAAATTGAAAATTTCTTACCTCAACTTTGACGCCCTCTAGCGGCCGAACCGTTTAATCAGTGTCATTTCAATCCCCTAAAAACTCCTGAAGGACTTGACAGAAGTGCGTGATTTTTGGATATGTCATTTGTGACAGTTTTCTGATTATTTCAACGCAAAAATGACGTCTCTACCTCTTTTACTTCCCGAGTTATTGAAGTTTTTCCGTTGACGTGCGTTTTTCATTAATTTCCTTGAGGGGACGCCAACTTGAAATCGATTTTTCTGGAGTAATCGCGACACCACCACCAAACCACTTGCACCCCCATGATCGGGACACTTTACGGAACACTTTGAGGCACTTTTCACCACCCGAAACGCACTTTTACCGGCTTTTTTGGAGCAAAATTGAGCAGGGAAAAGAACCGCGCCTGCTCCCTCCATTTTGGCACCGAAATGACACTAGTGACGTATATAGCCACTAGGGATGGACGATAAAATGAGAGGAACTAATAATTTGCGTAAATCACAGTTTAGTCACACACACGGCCGTGTAATTCACACACGTTGAATTAAAATAATTAACACAGAAATAATCATCATCACGTGACACCGAGTTTAGATAATCACACCAAAGTCATGTGACTGTGCGGCTCCTCTCTAGCGGGTGCCCATCCCTAGCGCGCAACTGTCACACACGTCAATTTTGAAGTTAGTGACGTTTCAATGTGGGGTTATGCGGGGTCGCGGCGGCTCCGGCACAATTTCGCCCAAAAAAGCCGGTAAAAGTGCGTTTCGAGTGGTGCAAAGTGTCTCAAAGTGTTCCCTACACCCTACCGGTCGTGCAAGTGCAAGTGGTTTGGGGCTGCGGCCCCAATTACCCCCCGAAAACAGCGTTTGTCCGAGATGGCGTCCCTACCGCAGTTCAATGCACCAAAAAGGTTAGGGAATTCAACGTTTTTTTTGCTTAATTTCACACCGACTGGCAGTTTTCAATTCCTTCCTTCCTTCCTGAATCCCCTATCCAACTAGGGGAATATGGCTTCTGCTCCCTATAAGGGGCAATTTGCCAAGTTTTCAATTAAAGTCTTGAAATTCAGCAACAAATTTGCGTGCTACAAAATGGCCGACAACTGTGGAGGTAATTTTCACGTAATTCAAGCAAAACACTCCTTGATTGGTTGGAACAAAACAAAATCAAGTTTCACGTTATCAAGGCTATCTTGACCGAAACTAAAACAACATAACCTTGAAATTTTGACAGTTGGGCGGCCATTTTGTATTAAATTCCACTATTTGTTGGGTTTAAACGCAATCGAGGCAGTTTTTGTTATCTTTCAATTGCCTTATCATCAGGAAATTGCGACCTCAATGTAAACCGAATCTATCTTGAATACGATTGGACGATTGGAAGTAATCTCTGTGACGTCATTATGGTTTTTTTTTGTGTACCTAAACGGTCGAAATACGTTTCGTTTTGGAAAAATATAGTTTCTGATTACTGATGAGGCCAACGCGTGCGTGCGAAACGTTCGTTTTTTTTTTCCTGTCAAACTGGCGACCTTTTTTTTTGTCTTTAACTTAACCTCAATTTTTTTTAAAAACATTTTTAGACCTTCTGGTTCGTTTCGAAACGTTTTTCAACATTTTTAGACCTTCTGGAACATTTTTTTCTTCTGGAACATTTCTAAACGTTTTTCAACATTTTTAGACCTTCTGCAACGTTTCTAGACTTTTTACAAGACGTTTAGATTTTTTTCAACATTTTTAGACTTTCTGGAACATTTCTAAACTTTTTGTAACATTTTTAGATCTTCTGGAACGTTTCTAAAATTTTTACAAGACGTTTAGATTTTTTTCAACATTTTTAGACTTTCTGGAACATTTCTAAACTTTTTGTAACATTTTTAGATCTTCTGGAACGTTTCTAAAATTTTTACAAGACGTTTAGATCATTTTCAACATTTTTAGACCTTCTGGAACATTTCTAAACGTTTTTCAACATTTTTAGACCTTCTGGAACGTTTCTAGAAACATTTTTACAAGACGTTTAGATTTTTTTCTGGAACATTTTCAACATTTTTAGACAACATTTTTAGACCTTCTGGAACCTTCTGGAACATTTCTAAACGTTTTTCAACATTTTTAGACCTTCTGGAACATTTCTAGAATTTTTACAAGACATTTAGATCATTTTCAACATTTTTAAACCTTCTGGAACATTTCTAAGCGTTTTTCAACATTTTTAGATCTTCTGCAACATTTCTAGAATTTTTACAAGACGTTTAGATCATTTTCAACATTTTTAGACCTTCTGGAACATTTCTAAGCGTTTTTCAACATTTTTAGATCTTCTGCAACATTTCTAGAATTTTTACAAGACGTTTAGATCATTTTCAACATTTTTAGACCTTCTGGAACATTTCTAAACATTTTTCAACATTTCTAGAATTTTTACAAGACGTTTAGATCATTTTCAACATTTTTAGACCTTCTGGAACATTTCTAAACGTTTTTCAACATTTTTAGATCTTCTGCAACATTTCTAGAATTTTTACAAGACGTTTAGATCATTTTCAACATTTTTAGACCTTCTGGAACATTTCTAAACGTTTTTCAACATTTTTAGATCTTCTGCAACATTTCTAGAATTTTTACAAGACGTTTAGATCATTTTCAACATTTTTAGACCTTCTGGAACATTTCTAAACGTTTTTCAACATTTTTAGATCTTCTGCAACTTCTGACCTTCTGGAACATTTCTAAACGTTTTTCAACATTTTTAGATCTTCTGCAACATTTCTAGAATTTTTACAAGACGTTTAGATCATTTTCAACATTTTTAGACCTTCTGGAACATTTCTAAACGTTTTTCAACATTTTTAGACCTTCTGGAACATTTCTAAACGTTTTTCAACATTTTTAGACCTTCTGGAACATTTCTAAACGTTTTTCAACATTTTTAGACCTTCTGGAACATTTCTAAACGTTTTTCAACATTTTTAGACCTTCTGGAACATTTCTAAACGTTTTTTCAACATTTTAGATCTTTTGCAACATTTATGGAATTTTTACAAGACGTTTAGATCATTTTCAACATTTTTAGACCTTCTGGAACATTTCTAAACGTTTTTCAACATTTTTAGACCTTCTGGAACATTTCTAAGCGTTTTTCAACATTTTTAGATCTTCTGCAACATTTCTAGAATTTTTACAAGACGTTTAGATCATTTTCAACATTTTTAGACCTTCTGGAACATTTCTAAACGTTTTTCAACATTTTTAGACCTTCTGGAACATTTCTAAGCGTTTTTCAACATTTTTAGACCTTCTGGAACATTTCTAAACGTTTTTCAACATTTTTAGACCTTCTGGAACATTTCTAAACGTTTTTCAACATTTTTAGACCTTCTGGAACATTTCTAAACGTTTTTCAACATTTTTAGACCTTCTGCAACATTTCTAGAATTTTTACAAGACGTTTAGATCATTTTCAACATTTTTAGACCTTCTGGAACATTTCTAAACGTTTTTCAACATTTTTAGACCTTCTGGAACATTTCTAGAATTTTTACAAGACGTTTAGATCATTTTCAACATTTTTAGACCTTCTGGATCATTTCTAAATATTTTTCAACATTTTTAGTTCTTCTGGGACATTTCTAAACGTTTTTCAACATTTTTAGACCTTCTGGAACATTTCTAAACTTTTTGTTTTTCAACATTTAGATTAACATTTTTAGACTTTCTGGAACATTTCTAAACGTTTTTTCAACATTTTTAGATCTTTTGCAACATTTATGGAATTTTTACAAGACGTTTAGATCATTTTCAACATTTTTAGACCTTCTGGAACATTTCTAAGCGTTTTTCAACATTTTTAGACCTTCTGGAACATTTCTAAAGGTTTTTCAACATTTTTAGATCTTCTGCAACATTTCTACAATTTTTAAAAGACGTTTAGATCATTTTCAACCTTTTTAGACCTTCTGGAACATTTCTAAATATTTTTCAACATTTTTAGTTCTTCTGGAACATTTCTAAACGTTTTTCAACATTTTTAGACCTTCTGGAACATTTCTAAACGTTTTTCAACATTTTTAGACCTTCTGGAACATTTCTAAACGTTTTTCAACATTTTTAGACCTTCTGGAACATTTCTAAACGTTTTTCAACATTTTTAGACCTTCTGCAACATTTCTAGAATTTTTACAAGACGTTTAGATCATTTTCAACATTTTTAGACCTTCTGAACATTTCTGAACGTTTTTTAACATTTTTAGACCTTCTGGAACATTTCTACAATTTTTAAAAGACGTTTAGATCATTTTCAACCTTTTTAGACCTTCTGATCATTTCTAAATATTTTTCAACATTTTAGTTCTTCTGGGACATTTCTAAACGTTTTTCAACATTTTTAGACCTTCTGGAACATTTCTTAAACGTTTCTCAACATTTTTAGACCTTCTGGAACATTTCTAAACTTTTTGCAACATTTCTAGAATTTTTACAAGACATTTAGATTTTTCTCAACATTTTTAGACCTTCTGGAACATTTCTAAACGTTTTTCAACATTTTTAGATCTTCTGCAACATTTCTAGAATTTTTACAAGACGTTTAGATCATTTTCAACATTTTTAGACCTTCTGGAACATTTCTAAGCGTTTTTCAACATTTTTAGACCTTCTGGAACATTTCTAAACGTTTTTCAACATTTTTAGATCTTCTGCAACATTTCTACAATTTTTAAAAGACGTTTAGATCATTTTCAACCTTTTTAGACCTTCTGGAACATTTCTAAATATTTTTCAACATTTTTAGTTCTTCTGGAACATTTCTAAGCGTTTTTCAACATTTTTAAACTTTCTGGGACATTTCTAAACGTTTTTCAACATTTTTAGACCTTCTGGAACATTTCTAAACGTTTTTCAACATTTTTAGACCTTCTGGAACATTTCTAAACGTTTTTCAACATTTTTAGACCTTCTGCAACATTTCTAGAATTTTTACAAGACGTTTAGATCATTTTCAACATTTTTAGACCTTCTGGAACATTTCTGAACGTTTTTTAACATTTTTAGACCTTCTGGAACATTTCTACAATTTTTAAAAGACGTTTAGATCATTTTCAACCTTTTTAGACCTTCTGGATCATTTCTAAATATTTTTCAACATTTTTAGTTCTTCTGGGACATTTCTAAACGTTTTTCAACATTTTTAGACCTTCTGGAACATTTCTTAAACGTTTCTCAACATTTTTAGACCTTCTGGAACATTTCTAAACTTTTTGCAACATTTCTAGAATTTTTACAAGACATTTAGATTTTTCTCAACATTTTTAGACTTTCTGGAACATTTTCTAAACGTTTTTCAACATTTTTAGATCTTTTGCAACATTTATGGAATTTTTACAAGACGTTTAGATCATTTTCAACATTTTTAGACCTTCTGGAACATTTCTAAGCGTTTTTCAACATTTTTAGACCTTCTGGAACATTTCTAAAGGTTTTTTCAACATTTTTAGATCTTCTGCAACATTTCTACAATTTTTAAAAAACGTTTAGATCATTTTCAACCTTTTTAGACCTTCTGGAACATTTCTAAATATTTTTCAACATTTTTAGTTCTTCTGGAACATTTCTAAGCGTTTTTCAACATTTTTAAACTTTCTGGGACATTTCTAAACGTTTTTCAACATTTTTAGACCTTCTGGAACATTTCTTAAACGTTTCTCAACATTTTTAGACCTTCTGTAACATTTCTAAACGTTTTTCAACATTTTTAGACCTTCTGCAACATTTCTAGAATTTTTACAAGACGTTTAGATCATTTTCAACATTTTTAGACCTTCTGGAACATTTCTGAACGTTTTTTAACATTTTTAGACCTTCTGGAACATTTCTACAATTTTTAAAAGACGTTTAGATCATTTTCAACCTTTTTAGACCTTCTGGATCATTTCTAAATATTTTTCAACATTTTTAGTTCTTCTGGGACATTTCTAAACGTTTTTCAACATTTTTAGACCTTCTGGAACATTTCTAAACTTTTTGCAACATTTCTAGAATTTTTACAAGACATTTAGATTTTTCTCAACATTTTTAGACTTTCTGGAACATTTCTAAACGTTTTTCAACATTTTTAGATCTTTTGCAACATTTATAGAATTTTTACAAGACGTTTAGATCATTTTCAACATTTTTAGACCTTCTGGAACATTTCTAAGCGTTTTTCAACATTTTTAGACCTTCTGGAACATTTCTAAAGGTTTTTCAACATTTTTAGATCTTCTGCAACATTTCTACAATTTTTAAAAGACGTTTAGATCATTTTCAACCTTTTTAGACCTTCTGGAACATTTCTAAATATTTTTCAACATTTTTAGTTCTTCTGGAACATTTCTAAGCGTTTTTCAACATTTTTAAACTTTCTGGGACATTTCTAAACGTTTTTCAACATTTTTAGACCTTCTGGAACATTTCTAAGCGTTTTTCAACATTTTTAGACCTTCTGGAACATTTCTAAACGTTTTTCAACATTTTTAGACCTTCTGCAACATTTCTAGAATTTTTACAAGACGTTTAGATCATTTTCAACATTTTTAGACCTTCTGGAACATTTCTAAACGTTTTTCAACATTTTTAGACCTTCTGGAACATTTCTACAATTTTTAAAAGACGTTTAGATCATTTTCAACCTTTTTAGACCTTCTGGAACATTTCTAAATATTTTTCAACATTTTTAGTTCTTCTGGAACATTTCTAAACGTTTTTCAACATTTTTAGACCTTCTGGAACATTTCTTAAACGTTTCTCAACATTTTTAGACCTTCTGGAACATTTCTAAACTTTTTGCAACATTTCTAGAATTTTTACAAGACATTTAGATTTTTCTCAACATTTTTAGACTTTCTGGAACATTTCTAAACGTTTTTCAACATTTTTAGATCTTTTGCAACATTTATGGAATTTTTACAAGACGTTTAGATCATTTTCAACATTTTTAGACCTTCTGGAACATTTCTAAACGTTTTTCAACATTTTTAGACCTTCTGGAACATTTCTAAAGGTTTTTCAACATTTTTAGATCTTCTGCAACATTTCTAGAATTTTTACAAGACGTTTAGATCATTTTCAACATTTTTAGACCTTCTGGAACATTTCTAAACGTTTTTCAACATTTTTAGACCTTCTGGAACATTTCTAAACGTTTTTCAACATTTTTAGACCTTCTGGAACATTTCTAAACGTTTTTCAACATTTTTAGACTTCTGGAACATTTCTAAGTTTTTCAACATTTTTAGACCTTCTGTAACATTTCTAAACGTTTTTCAACATTTTTTAGCAACATTTCTAGAATTTTTACAAGACGTTTAGATCATTTTCAACATTTTTAGACCTTCTGGAACATTTCTAAACGTTTTTCAACATTTTTAGACCTTCTGGAACATTTCTAACGTTTAGATCATTTTCAACCTTTTTAGACCTTCTGGATCATTTCTAAATTTTTTCTAAACGTTTTTCACATTTTTAGACCTTCTGGAACATTTCTAAACGTTTTACAAGACGTTTAGATCATTTTCAACATTTTTAGACCTTCTGGAACATTTCTAAGCGTTTTTCAACATTTTTAGATCTTCTGCAACATTTCTAGAATTTTTACAAGACGTTTAGATCATTTTCAACATTTTTAGACCTTCTGGAACATTTCTAAACGTTTTTCAACATTTTTAGACCTTCTGGAACTTCTGGAACATTTCTAGAATGTTTACAAGACGTTTAGATTTTTTTTAGAAATCTTGACAAAATGGCGAATGATTTTCAAGTTTTTATGTACAAGATTTGAAACCGTCTTGACGTTATGGTGGATGCGCCGTCGTACATCGCAATATTGTGTGTTTGCAGGCGTTGCTGCTATCCGGCCACAACTGCGCCAAAGAGGCGACGCACGCGATCAAACGCGGATTGCTGTGGCAACAGCGCGACAAACTGTTCAGCCGATGGAAGGAACGTTACTTTATATTGACGCGCGACTATTTGCACTGTTTTCGACGGGCTTCCGGGGCAGACAGGTGAGAGATATCGAAAAACCGAACGCACCAGCGTGTTCCCCGGAAAAAATTAACATAAATTGACAGGTGACTTGACCTGTCTAGCTTGATTGACAAAAAAGTTGGTTTTTCAGTTTGACAGCGCTAGAGCAGTTTTCAACTTTTTTATTTATCAACTTAGACCCCCCGAGTGACGTGTCGTTTTCGACTAAATCGGGGACGCTGATTCGAATGCCGCTGTCAAAATTGACGTATCTGTCAAACGGAAGCTGAAACTCGGTCAGTTTTGGAGATATCAAAAAACCGACCACACCAGCGTGTTCCCCGGAAAAAATTAACATAAATTGACAGGTGACTTGACCTGTCTAGCTTGATTGACAAAAAAGTTGGTTTTCAGTTTGACAGCGCTAGAGCAGTTTTCAACTTTTTTATTTATCAACTTAGACCCCTCGAGTGACGTGTCGTTTTCGAGTAAATCGGGGACGCTGATTCGAATGCCGCTGTCAAAATTGACGTATCTGTCAAACGAAAACTGAAACTCGGTCAAACTCGGTCAGTTTTGGAGATATCAAAAAACCGACTACACCAGCGTGTTCCCCGGAAAAAATTAACATAAATTGACAGGTGACTTGACCTGTCTAGCTTGATTGACAAAAAAGTTGGTTTTCAGTTTGACAGCGCTAGAGCAGTTTTCAACTTTTTTATTTATCAACTTAGACCCCCCGAGTGACGTGTCGTTTTCGAGTAAATCGGGGACGCTGATTCGAATGCCGCTGTCAAAATTGACGTATCTGTCAAACGGAAGCTGAAACTCGGTCAGTTTTGGAGATATCAAAAAACCGACTACACCAGCGTGTTCCCCGGAAAAAATTAACATAAATTGACAGGTGACTTGACCTGTCTAGCTTGATTAACAAAAAAGTTGGTTTTCAGTTTGACAGCGCTAGAGCAGTTTTCAACTTTTTTATTTATCAACTTAGACCCCCCGAGTGACGTGTCGTTTTCGACTAAATCGGGGACGCCGATTCGAATGCCGCTGTCAAAATTGACGTATCTGTCAAACGGAAGCTGAAACTCGGTCAGTTTTGGAGATATCAAAAAACCGACCACACCAGCGTGTTCCCCGGAAAAAATTAACATAAATTGACAGGTGACTTGACCTGTCTAGCTTGATTGACAAAAAAGTTGGTTTTCAGTTTGACAGCGCTAGAGCAGTTTTCAACTTTTTTATTTATCAACTTAGACCCCCCGAGTGACGTGTCGTTTTCGAGTAAATCGGGGACGCTGATTCGAATGCCGCTGTCAAAATTGACGTATCTGTCAAACGAAAACTGAAACTCGGTCAGTTTTGGAGATATCAAAAAACCGACTACACCAGCGTGTTCCCCGGAAAAAATTAACATAAATTGACAGGTGACTTGACCTGTCTAGCTTGATTGACAAAAAAGTTGGTTTTCAGTTTGACAGCGCTAGAGCAGTTTTCAACTTTTTTATTTATCAACTTAGACCCCCCGAGTGACGTGTCGTTTTTGAGTAAATCGGGGACGCCGATTCGAATGCCGCTGTCAAAATTGACATATCTGTCAAACGAAAACTGAAACTCGGTCAGTTTTGGAGATATCAAAAAACCGACTACACCAGCGTGTTCCCCGGAAAAAATTAACATAAATTGACAGGTGACTTGACCTGTCTAGCTTGATTGACAAAAAAGTTGGTTTTGCAGTTTGACAGCGCTAGAGCAGTTTTCAACTTTTTTATTTATCAACTTAGACCCCCCGAGTGACGTGTCGTTTTCGAGTAAATCGGGGACGCTGATTCGAATGCCGCTGTCAAAATTGACGTATCTGTCAAACGAAAACTGAAACTCGGTCTTTTTTTTTTTTATTTTTTTTTTTTTTTTTTTTTTTTTTTTTTTTTTTTTTTTTTTTTTTTTTTTTTTTTTTTTTTTTTTTTTTTTTTTTTTTTTTTTTTTTTTTTTTTTTTTTTTTTTTTTTTTTTTTTTTTTTTTTTTTTTTTTTTTTTTTTTTTTTTTTTTTTTTTTTTTTTTTTTTTTTTTTTTTTTTTTTTTTTTTTTTTTTTTTTTTTTTTTTTTTTTTTTTTTTTTTTTTTTTTTTTTTTTTTTTTTTTTTTTTTTTTTTTTTTTTTTTTTTTTTTTTTTTTTTTTTTTTTTTTTTTTTTTTTTTTTTTTTTTTTTTTTTTTTTTTTTTTTTTTTTTTTTTTTTTTTTTTTTTTTTTTTTTTTTTTTTTTTTTTTTTTTTTTTTTTTTTTTTTTTTTTTTTTTTTTTTTTTTTTTTTTTTTTTTTTTTTTTTTTTTTTTTTTTTTTTTTTTTTTTTTTTTTTTTTTTTTTTTTTTTTTTTTTTTTTTTTTTTTTTTTTTTTTTTTTTTTTTTTTTTTTTTTTTTTTTTTTTTTTTTTTTTTTTTTTTTTTTTTTTTTTTTTTTTTTTTTTTTTTTTTTTTTTTTTTTTTTTTTTTTTTTTTTTTTTTTTTTTTTTTTTTTTTTTTTTTTTTTTTTTTTTTTTTTTTTTTTTTTTTTTTTTTTTTTTTTTTTTTTTTTTTTTTTTTTTTTTTTTTTTTTTTTTTTTTTTTTTTTTTTTTTTTTTTTTTTTTTTTTTTTTTTTTTTTTTTTTTTTTTTTTTTTTTTTTTTTTTTTTTTTTTTTTTTTTTTTTTTTTTTTTTTTTTTTTTTTTTTTTTTTTTTTTTTTTTTTTTTTTTTTTTTTTTTTTTTTTTTTTTTTTTTTTCTCGAACCGCTCTTTCCTGCGGTGTAAACGAAAAAATTTTAAACCAAAAAATACGTACAGGGTGAGCAAAAAAACGTAAATTTGATGTTTGCAGCTGTGGGACCACTGCTCACCAAACCGGAAGTGACGTTGCGACGCAAAGACCGGAAGGAGGACGAATGGGACCCGGACAACAGATTGTCCCGTAAGTACCAAAAAAAAAAAAAAAAAAAAAAAAAAAAAAAAAAAATAAAAAAAAAAAAAAAAAATTATTATTTTATTTATTGGCTTTCGCCAATAAATTTCCGCCTCTAATCGGAAATTTTTGTACGATTCAGGAATTCTGAAAGCGGCGAGCAAGAAAACACCCAAACGCTACTTAACCAACAAAATGCCTTGTAAGTTTAATTGTTTGCTCGTTTGTGGTGTCCCCCCAGAGGTTTCTAGAACCTTCTGGAACGTTTTCGGCTCAAATTAACTGATTTTCAGTGTGAAATTTTTTCCGTTTGACAGATATGTCAATTTTGACAGCGGCATTCGAATCGGCGTCCCCGATTTAGTCGAAAACGACACGTCACTCGGGGGGTCTAAGTTGATAAATAAAAAAGTTGAAAACTGCTCTAGCGCTGTCAAACTGAAAACCAACTTTTTTGTCAATCAAGCTAGACAGGTCAAGTCACCTGTCAATTTATGTTAATTTTTTCCGGGGAACACGCTGGTGTAGTCGGTTTTTTGATATCTCCAAAACTGACCGAGTTTCAGCTTCCGTTTGACAGATATGTCAATTTTGACAGCGGCATTCGAATCGGCGTCCCCGATTTAGTCGAAAACGACACGTCACTCGGGGGGTCTAAGTTGATAAATAAAAAAGTTGAAAACTGCTGTAGCGCTGTCAAACTGAAAACCAACTTTTTTGTCAATCAAGCTAGACAGGTCAAGTCACCTGTCAATTTATGTTAATTTTTTCCGGGGAACACGCTGGTGTAGTCGGTTTTTTGATATCTCCCAAACTGACCGAGTTGGGTCATTCTAAAAGATTCCAGATGTTTCTGATAGATCTGGAAACGTTCTAGACAATTCTAAAACACTCTAGATTGGTTCAAGACTGTTCTAGAATGTTTTGGAAGCTTTTAAATTGTTCTAGAAGTAAAAATATGTTGCAGTACTGACCGACATTGGCGCGTACGACGCCAGTACGTTGGGCGGGGCATCCACGGTGACGTCGTACCGCATCCAACGTGACGTCACGCGCGGGCCCTGCGATTCGTTCAGATCGAGTAGGGGGCGCGCGAATCGCGCGGGCGCAATTCAAACGAACGTCCAATACGTCAAATTTAGAGGTGAGAGTGTGACGTGTACTATATACAGGGTGGTCGCTTTATTTTTTTTATTTTTTTTGTTCCAGAACGCTCCTACAGCGATATTCCACGTATCGAGCCACGCTAACTCTTGTGACGTCATAAATATATGATATTTAGGTTAAGGGTGTATACAGGGTGGTCCTGGTTAAAAATTCCACCAAAGACTAGGAGTGATAAGAGAAGAAATAAATAAATAAAAATGTTTTTTATTTTATTTTTGCCCGTCATTTTTATCGATTTAAAAAAAAACACAAAAATTTTTAAAATTTATGTTTTTTTTTAATTTGATTCTTAAAAACAAAAGAAAAACAAGTTCCATAGATATTCCATAGGATCCTATGGAATTTCTGTGGAATTATTGAAACTTAGCGACTAGGGCTGGGAAAAAAATTGCCACAAAAAATATTTGAAAAAAAACAAAAGAAAAAAAAGTTAAAGAAAAATTAAAATATTAAATATAAATATTAAATTAAATTAAATACCCTGTCCTCCAGACGCCATTATCTTCCTTATCGCTTGGAGGACAAACAAACGAGCGGGGTTGCCAAACTGCATTTAAAAAATTCTTGTATTATTTATTCAAGAAAACATTACAGTGTTGCCATTTATTCTAAAATTGAGTCGCCGCGCTGATGCCGGTGACAGAAATTGCGTCCAACTGGTGACGTCATTTTGCAGGGTGTACCGGCGCGCGTCACTCCCCTACACGTCACTTTGTGACGTAACGGCGTGACGCTACGCGACGCGGGTGGCGTTGGTGAGCTGTAGCGGTACTCTGATCTGTCATCGCTGTCACTTTGACTGACGTGGACGCGTACGTCATCGGTTTGACAGATTTTGCGTCTTTTTGCGATACTGACCGTCCAATTAAAGACGTTTCGAGCTGAAATTACTTAAAAATGTTGCAAAAGTTCTAAAATGTTGCAAAAGTTCTACAAATTGTTAAAATGTGCTAAAATGTTGCCCAAAATCTAAAAATGTTGTCAAAGTTCTACAGAATGTTGAAAAGTTCTAAAATGTCAAAAAATGTTGCAAAAGTTCTACAAATTGTTGAAATGTGCTAAAATGTTGCCCAAAATCTAAAAATGTTGTCAAAGTTCTACAGAATGTTGAAAAGTTCTAAAATGTCTAAAAATGTTGCAAAAGTTCTACAAATTGTTGAAATGTGCTAAAATGTTGCCCAAAATCTAAAAATGTTGTCAAAGTTCTACAGAATGTTGAAAAGTTCTAAAATGTCAAAAAATGTTGCAAAAGTTCTACAAATTGTTGAAATGTGCTAAAATGTTGCCCAAAATCTAAAAATGTTGTCAAAGTTCTACAGAATGTTGAAAAGTTCTAAAATGTCAAAAAATGTTGCAAAAGTTTTACAAATTGTTGAAATGTGCTAAAATGTTGCCCAAAATCTAAAAATGTTGTCAAAGTTCTAAAAATGTTGAAAAGTTCTAAAATGTCAAAAAAATGTTGCTAAAAGTTTCACAAATTGTTGAAAATGTTCTAAAATGTTGCCCAAAACCTAAAAATGTTGTCAAAGTTCTACAGAATGTTGAAAAGTTCTAAAATGTCTAAAAATGTTGCAAAAGTTTGTTGAAAAGTTCTACAAATTGTTGAAATGTGCTAAAATGTTGCCCAAAATCTAAAAATGTTGTCAAAGTTCTACAGAAATGTTGAAAAGTTCTAAAATGTTGCTAAAAAAAAATGTTGCAAAAGTTCTACAAAATGTTGAAATGTTCTAAAATGTTGCCCAAAATCTACAAATGTTGCAAAGTTCTACAAATGTTGAAAAGTTCTAAAATCTAAAAATGTTGCAAAGTTCTACAAATTGTTGAAATGTTCTAAAATGTTCCCAAAATCTAAAAATGTTGTCAAAGTTCTAAAAATGTTGAAAAGTTCTAAAAAATCTAAAAAATGTTGCAAAGTTCTACAAATGTTGAAAAGTGCTAAAATGTTGCCAAAATCTAAAAATGTTGTCAAAGTTCTACAAAATGTTGAAAAGTTCTAAAATGTCTAAAAATGTTGCAAAAGTTTCACAAATGTTGAAAAGTTCTAAAATGTTGCAAAATCTAAAAATGTTGTCAAAGTTCTACAAAATGTTGAAAAGTTCTAAAATGTCAAAAAAAAAATGTTGCAAAAGTTCTACAAATTGTTGAAATGTGCTAAAATGTTGCCCAAAATCTAAAAATGTTGTCAAAGTTCTACGCAAATGTTGAGAAGTTCTAAAATTGTTGTCAAAAGTCTAAAAAATGTTGCAAAAGTGCTACAAATTGTTTAAATGTTCTAAAATGTTCAAAATGTTGTTCTAAAATGTTCTAAAATGTTCAAAATGTTGCAAAATTCTAAAAATGTTGTCAAAGTTCTAAAATCTAAAATGTTGAGAAGTTCTAAAAATATTGTCAAAATGTCAAAAAATGTTGCCAAAGTTCTACAAAATGTTGAAATGTTCTAAAATGTCTAAAATGTTGCCAAGTTCTAAAAATGTTGCTAAAAGTTCTACAAAATGTTGAAAAGTTCTAAAAATGTCCAAAATGTTGCCAAATTTCTAAAGTGTCTAAAAATGTTGTAAAAAATGTTCTACAAAATGTTGAAAAGTTCTAAAACGTTCAAAATGTTGCCCAAAATCTAAAAATGTTGCCAAAGTTCTACAAATGTTGTAAAGTTCTAAAATGTTCAAAATGTTGCCCAAAATCTAAAAATGTTGTCAAAGTTCTACCAAATGTTGAGAAGTTCTAAAATATTGTCAAAAGTCTAAAAATGCTGCAAAAGTTCTACAAAATGTTGTAAAGTTCTAAAATGTTTGAAATGTTGCCCAAAATCTAAAAATGCTGCAAAAGTCCTATAAAATATTGAAAAGTTCTAAAATGTTCAAAATGTTGCCCAAAATCTAAAAATGTTGTCAAAGTTCTACAAAATGTTGAGAAGTTCTAAAATATTGCCAAAAGTCTAAAAATACTGCAAAAATTCTACCAAATGTTGAAAAGTTCTAAAATGTTACCCAAAATCTAAAAATGTTGCCAAAGTTCTACCAAATGTTGAGAAGTTCTAAAATATTATCAAAAGTCAAAAAATGTTGCCAAAGTTCTACAAAGTGTTGAAAAGTTCTAAAATGTCTAAAAATATTGCCAAAGTTCTACAAAATGTTGAAAAGTTCTAAAACTTCAAAATGTTGCCCAAAATTTAAAAATGTTGCCAAAGTTCTACAAAATGTTGAAAAGTTCTAAAATACCCAAAATGTTGCCGAAATTCTAAAAATGTTGCAAAAGTTCTAAAATATCCAAAATGTTGCCCAAAATCTAAAAATGTTGCCAAACTTTTACAAAATGTTGAAAAGTTCTAAAATACTCAAAATGTTGCCGAAATTCTAAAAATGTCTTTCCAATGTTCTACAGAATGTCGAAATGTTCTAAAATCTAAAAATGTTGCAAAACTTCTACAAAATGTTGAGAAGTTCTAAAAAGTTGAAACTCTCACCAAAAAGCAAAATGGCGACCGTCCCCAGCAGGCCAGGAAACGTCAAACTGTCGCCCCCTAGCAACGCCATTGCGAGATTGACAGCTGGCAGCGCAACCGCACAAAATCGAACTGTCATTTCCGTTGACAGGAAGCAACACGTCAACATTGACATTAGAAGGAACGTCACGTGGAGCAGTATCAGGTAGAGACGTTCCGCCGCCTCGTCGGCCCCGCCCAATGCTACACAAAGTCACGTGATGTGTACATTTCGGGCATACGCGTGACGTCACCGGTTGTACAACCGCATCAAATTACCTGCGACAATGCGCGACAGTGGCGCCTCCACGCGTTGCCGCGTGCGACCAATCAAATCCACCAAACTGCGCACGGTTTCGTTGATTTCGCGTAAATGTTGCAACGTCGCATCGTACTGTCGCTTGAATTCGACGTTTTGTTTCGCGAGAACGTCCGAATAGGAATCTGCAAGCGAATGACACTTGAGGCTGTCAACTGTCATTTTTTTGACAGACTAGTGACACTTGAGGCTGTCGACTGTCATTTTTTGACAGACTAGTGACACTTGAGGCTGTCGACTGTCATTTTTGACAGACTAGTGACACTTGAGGCTGTCGACTGTCATTTTTGACAGACTAGTGACACTTGAGGCTGTCGACTGTCATTTTTGACAGACTAGTGACACTTGAGGCTGTCGACTGTCATTTTTGACAGACTAGTGACACTTGAGGCTGTCGACTGTCATTTTTGACAGACCGTAACTTGGTTAGTTTGACAGATAGAGGGACGGGGTTTTCACCAGTCGATAGCCTGTCAAATTAGCTTTAAAACCACATTAAACAACCTTAAGAAAGTTTCAGGGAAACTCGGGAAAACACGGAAAAACCTGTCAAAATACAAGTCTAAACCTGTCACTTTTTGACAGACCGTAACTCGGTTAGTTTGACAGTTAGAGGGACGGGGTTTTCACCAGTCGATAGCCTGTCAAATTAGCTTTAAAACCACATTAAACAACCCTAAGAAAGTTTCAGGGAAACTGGGGAAAACAAGCAAAAACCTGTCAAAATACAGGAACAAAAAATGCATTTAAACCTGTCACTTTTTGACAGACCGTAACTCGCTGGTATNGCAAACGTCGCNACGTTGGNACNGNNTNNGGAGAAAANTACATNCNANNCTTAAGAACTGGGAANNCCACTGACAATCANNTGNAGTAAATAAACANTCATNNTTNTGCNNCGCCTACNNAGGCCCNNATACNNGTACTNTCAATGATCCNTCCNTTTACNGCTGCCCNACGACCGNGGANGNNGGNCTANTTCGNAGGGTNGTACCCGTNTGTNGTNTTANGANAACTCNNNGCANACGGNGNNTCCCATGAGNNTNTGGANGACTNGCTGTANGACNTCGATGGNNGNNTTATGATNNGGNTAGTCAGGGTCTGTAGTCAACGTGGGGTNATGTNNTGCGCGNNCAGGTCTNNGNTNGNNGGNTCNCTCANGGCTTATCTTGTCGNGACAGCNACCTNCNANNTGNANCTTGGGAGCCTNNTNCCGGCAATATAGACGTGNACTGCATNCTTANACCANNNTTANCNGCGTCCTGGTACNAATTNNNNTTTATGCGCAGTTTGACAGACAGTCAGGGAGAAAAATTGCTGTATAACCCACTTGTAGTGGGAAAATGACTGTTTTAAGCACATTTTTGGAATCCTCACTAAATTTCCTATCTAATGACGTAAAAAACACCAGGAAATTGAGTACAGTCAGGAAGAAAAGTGGTGTCAAAGTTTAGGGTGTCAGAAAAGACAGTTTGAAAAGACATTCAGGGACAAAATCGACTATAAAACCCACTTGGAGTGGGAAAATGACAGTTTTAAGCACATTTTTGGAATCCTCATTAAATTTCCTATCTAATGACATAAAAAACACCAGGAAATTGAGTACAGTCAGAGAGAAAAGTGGTGTCAAAGTTTAGGGTGTCAGAAAGACAGTTTGAAAAGACAGTCAAGGACAAAATTGCTTGTAAAACCCACTTGGAGTGAGAAAATGACAGTTTTAAGCACATTTTTGGAATCCTCATTAAATTTCCTATTCAATAACCTCAAAAAACACTCAAAAATTTGGTACAGTCAAGGAGAAAAGCGGTAACCAAATTTAAACTGTCAGAAACACAGTTTGAAAAGACAGTCAGGGACAAAATCGCTTGTAAAACTCACTTGTAGTGGGAAAATGACAGTTTTAAGCACATTTTTGGAATCCTCATTAAATTTCCTATCTAATGACGTAAAAAAACACCAGAAAATTGAGTACAGTCAGGGAGAAAAGTGGTGTCAAAGTTTAAAGTGTCAAAAACACAGTTTGAAAGGACAGTCAGGGACAAAATCGCTTGTAAAACCCACTTGGAGTACGAAAATGACAGTTTTAAGCACATTTTTGGAATCCTCACTAAATTTCCTATCTAACGACATAAAAAAACACTAAAAAATTGAGTATAGTCAGGGAGAAAAAGTGGGTGTCAAAGTTTGGCTTGCAGAAAGACAGTTTGAAAAGACAGTCAGGGACAAGATTGATTGTAAAACCCACTTGGAGTGGGAAAATGACAGTTTTCAGCACATTTTTGGAATCCTCATTAAATTTCCTATCCAATAACCTCAAAAAACACTTAAAAATTTGGTACAGTCAGGGAGAAAAACGGTAACCAAGTTTACACTGTCAGAAACACAGTTTGAAAAGACAGTCAGGGACAAAATCGACTATAAAACCCACTTGGAGTGGGAAAATGACAGTTTTAAGCACATTTTTGGAATCCTCATTAAATTTTCTATTTAATGACATAAAAAACCCCAGGAAATTGAGTACAGTCAGAGAGAAAAGTGGTGTCAAAGTTTAGGGTGTCAGAAAGACAGTTTGAAAAGACAGTCAAGGACAAAATTGCTTGTAAAACCCACTTGTAGTGAGAAAATGACAGTTTTAAGCACATTTTTGGAATCCTCACTAAATTTCCTATCTAATGACGTAAAAAACACCAGGAAATTAAGTACAGTCAGGGAGAAAAGTGGTGTCAAAGTTTGAGCTGTCAGAAAGACGGTCAAGGACAAAATTGCTTGTAAAACCCACTTGGAGTGGGAAAATGACAGTTTTAAGCACATTTTTGGAATCCTCACTAAATTTCCTATCTAATGACGTAAAAAACACCAGGAAATTAAGTACAGTCAGGGAGAAAAGTGGTGTCAAAGTTTGAGGTGTCAGAAAGACAGTTTGAAAAGACAGTCAAAGGCAAAATCGCTTGTAAAACCCACTTGTAGTGGGGAAATGACAGTTTTAAGCACATTTTTGGAATCCTCACTAAATTTCCTATCTAATGACACTAAAAAACATAAAAAAATCGAGTACAGTCAGGGAGAAAAATGCCTGATTGGGAAAAAGGTAACAAATCGGTCAATTGAGATCGAATCAGGGCGATTGGAAGGCCCACGTAGGAAAGGGACTGAAAAAAGGGTTTATGCGCAATTTAGGCCCTTTTTTCAATTAGTCCCACTAAGGAGAGGGAGGCTGGTGACGAAAAACAGTCAATTATCACACTTTTACATGCACACCCTGTATACTGGAAGCAAAAATTGAGCCGAAAAGTTACGGTACTGTATCAAGAAGTTAATTGGGAACATTTTTGGTCTCTTGGAATTTTTTTGTAACTTTTACCGTTTCTGAGTTATTCAAGAAAACAAACTTTCAAGTCGGTGAAATGGCGGTTTGAAATTTGAACGCGGTTTAAAGGACAATCCGGGACAAAATTGCCTGTAAAACTCTGTTGAAGTGGGAAAATGACAGTTTTAAGCACATTTTTGGAATCCTCACTAAATTTCCTGTCTAATGACATAAAAAAACATTAAAAAATCTAGTACAGTCAGGGAGAAAAGTGGTGTCAAAGTTTAAACTGCCAGAAAGACAGTTTGGAAAGACAGTCAAGGACAAAATTGCTTGTAAAAACCACTTGGAGTGGGAAAATGACAGTTTTAAGCACATTTTTGGAATTCTCATTAAATTTCCTATCCCATAATCTAAAAAAACACTAAAAAATCGAGTATAGTCAGGGAAAAAAGCGGTGCCAAAGTTTAAACTGCCAGAAAGACAGTCTAGGACAAAATCGCCTGTAAAACCCACTTGGAGTGGGACAATGACAGTTTTAAGCACATTTTTGGAATCCTCACTAAATTTCCTATCCAATGACATAAAAAAACACTCAAAAATTTGCTACAGTCAGGGAGAAAAGTGATGTTAAAGTTTAAGGTGTCAAAAAGACAATTTTAAAAGACAGTCAAGGACAAAATTGCTTGTATAACCCACTTGGAGTGGGAAAGTGACAGTTTTAAGCACATTTTCGGAATCCTCATTAAATTTCCTATTCAATAACTTCAAAAAACACTCAAAAATTTGGTACAGTCAAGGAGAAAAGCGGTAACCAAGTTTAAACTGTCAGAAACACAGTTTGAAAAGACAGTCAGGGACAAAATCGCTTGTAAAACTCACTTGGAGTGGGAAAATGACTGTTTTAAGCACATTTTTGGAATCCTCACTAAATTTCCTATCTAATGACATAAAAAAACACAAAAAAATGGAGTACAGTCAAGAAGAAAAGTGGTGTCAAAGTTTGAGGTGTTAGAAAGACAGTTTGAAAAGACAGTCAAGGACAAAATCGCTTGTAAAACCCACTTGTAGTGAGAAAATGACAGTTTTAAGCACATTTTTGGAATCCTCACTAAATTTCCTATCTAATGACATAAAAAAACACTAAAAAATTGAGTACAGTCAGGAAGAAAAGTGGTGTCAAAATTTGAACTGCCAGAAAGACACTTTTAAAAGACAGTCAGGAACAAAATCGCGTGTAAAACCCACTTGGAGTGGGAAAATGACAGTTTTAAGCACATTTTTGGAATCCTCATTAAATTTCCTATCTAATGACACTAAAAAACACTACAAAATCAAGTACAGTCAGGCAGAAAAGTTTTCTAATGAGGTTTCATGTTTTTTAGTCAATTTTCAAGTTTCCAAGTTAATTTTTAAGCTTTCTAGTTAATTTTCCTTTGGAAGTTTTTTTGGAAACTTGAAATTTGACTTAAAAATTGACTGGAAACCGTGCAAATGGATTAAAAAACTTAAAAACTGCCTTGGAAACTTGAAAATTGACTAAAAAACGTAAAAATTTACTAGAAAACTTGCAAATGGATTAAAAAACTTGAAAACTGCCTTGGAAACTTGAAAATTGATTAAAAAACGTAAAAATTTACTAAAAAACTTGCAAATGGATTAAAAAACATGAAAACTTATTAAAAAACTTAAAAATTGTCTTGGAAACTTGAAAATTGACTGGAAAACTTGCAAATGGACTAAAAAACTTGAAAACTCACTAGAAAACTTAAAAACTGACACTCAGAGACAAAATCGCGTGTAAAATCCACTGGGAGTGAGAAAATGATTATTTTAAGCACATTTTTGGAATCCTCATTAAATTTCCTATCCAATGACATAAAAAACACCAGAAAATTGAGTACAGTCAAGGAGAAAAGTGGTGTCAAAGTTTGAGGTGTCAGAAAGGCAGTTTGAAAGAACACTCAGGGACAAAATTGCGTGTAAAACCCACTTGGAGTGGGAAAATGACTGTTTTAAGCACATTTTTGGAATCCTCACTAAATTTCCTATCTAACGACATAAAAAAACACTAAAAAATTGAGTATAGTCAGGGAGAAAAGTGGTGTCAAAGTTTGAGGTGTCAGAAAGACAGTTTGAAAAGACAGTCAAGGACAAAATTGCTTGTAAAACCCACTTGGAGTGGGAAAATGACAGTTTTAAGCACATTTTTGGAATCCTCACTAAATTTCCTATCTAATGACGTAAAAAACACCAGGAAATTAAGTACAGTCCGGGAGAAAAGTGAGGTCCAAATTTAAACAGTCAGAAAGACAGTTTGAAAAGACAGTCAAGGACAAAATTGCTTGTAAAATCCACTTGGAGTGGGAAAATGACAGTTTTAAGCACATTTTTGGAATCCTCATTAAATTTCCTATCTAACGACGTAAAAAAACACTCAAAAATTTGGTACAGTCAGGAAGAAAAGCGGTGTCAAAGTTTGAGCTGTCAGAATCACAGTTTTGAAAAGACAGTCAGAGACAAAATCGCCTGTAAAATCCACTTGGAGTGGGAAAATGACAGTTTTAAGCACATTTTTGGAATCCTCATTAAATTTCCTATCTAATGACGTAATAAAACACTTTAAAATTTAGTACAGTCAGGGAGAAAAGTGATGTCAAAGTTTGAACTGTCAGAAAGACAGTTTGAAAGGACAGTCAGTGACAAAATCGCGTGTAAAACCCACTTGGAGTGACCAAATCATGTTTTTTAAGCACATTTTTGGAATCCTCACTAAATTTCCTATCCAATAACCTCAAAAAACACTTAAAAATTTGGTACAGTCAGGAGAAAAGCGGTAATCAAGTTTAAACTGTCAGAAAGACAGTTTGAAAAGACAGTCATGGACAAAAACGCCTATAAAACCCACTTGGAGTGGGGGAAAATGACAGTTTTTAAGCACATTTTCGGAATCCTCATTAAATTTCCTATCCAACAACCTCAAAAAACACTCAAAATTTGGTACAGTCAGGGAGAAAAGTGGTGTCAAAGTTTGGTGTGTCAGAAAGACAGTTTGAAAAGACAGTCAGGGACAAAATCGCGTGTAAAACCCACTTGGAGTGACCAAATCATGTTTTTAAGCACATTTTTGGAATCCTCACTAAATTCCCTATCCAATGACATAAAAAAACACAAAAAATTTTGGTACAGTCAGGAGAAAAACGGTGTCAAAGTTTGAACTGTCAGAATCACAGTTTTAAAAGACAGTCAGAGACAAAATCGCCTGTAAAATCCACTTGGAGTGGGAAAATGACAGTTTTAAGCACATTTTTGGAATCCTCATTAAATTTCCTATCTAATGACGTAATAAAACACTTTAAAATTTAGTACAGTCAGGGAGAAAAGTGATGTCAAAGTTTGAACTGTCAGAAAGACAGTTTGAAAGGACAGTCAGTGACAAAATCGCGTGTAAAACCCACTTGGAGTGACCAAATCATGTTTTTAAGCACATTTTTGGAATCCTCACTAAATTTCCTATCCAATAACCTCAAAAAACACTTAAAAATTTGGTACAGTCAGGGAGAAAAGCGGTAATCAAGTTTAAACTGTCAGAAAGACAGTTTGAAAAGACAGTCATGGACAAAATCGCCTATAAAACCCACTTGGAGTGGGAAAATGACAGTTTTAAGCACATTTTCGGAATCCTCATTAAATTTCCTATCCAACAACCTCAAAAAACACTCAAAAATTTGGTACAGTCAGGGAGAAAAGTGGTGTCAAAGTTTGGTGTGTCAGAAAGACAGTTTGAAAAGACAGTCAGGGACAAAATCGCGTGTAAAACCCACTTGGAGTGACCAAATCATGTTTTTAAGCACATTTTTGGAATCCTCACTAAATTTCCTATCCAATAACCTCAAAAAACACAAAAAAATTTGGTACAGTCAGGGAGAAAAACGATGTCAAAGTTTGAGCTAGCGCCCTTAAATAATCAAAACTTTGACAGCTCCTATCTCGCTTAGTTTGACAGTTACAGGGTGGCGCTTTTGATGGAAATGTAGCCCGTTCGATCCTCCTTACCACCCCCCGAAGGGGGGGGGGCAAAGACGGACAATTTTAATTTTTAAACGCCGCTGCGGGGCGGGGGGGAAAAGGACCCTTTTTCCTCGCTTTCTCCTTCATAAATTTGAAAAGTGACGGGAAAAATTGTATTCAACGTACTTTTTGTCCTTCGGGCACCGAAAACGCTAAGGAAGATAAATTAAAAAAATGTAATTAGGGCGGAAGCCCTTTTCTGCCTTTCTCCCCCCCCTCCAAGGGAGGGGGGGGGCTTTTAGTCCTCTGGGGGCCCTAAAAAGGCCGCTTTTTGTTCGGGAAAAAAAAAATTTAATTATTATCAAATAATATCACGTAAAAAAGCCTTTTTAGGTTATGTACACTCAGGTATATAAGCCTGTAATTAGTCTCACTTTGCTTATGTAAAAATACAGTAATTTCCCTTTTTATTTTAAGGGAGGGATTTTATTATCCAGTGTGCGCAAAAAGGGGCCAAAATGGGGCACTTTAAGGGCTTAGAAAGCCCTTGATGGATTGCTTAATGTCTCGTTAATTGATTGCTTTCCGGGCTTAAGACTTTAAAGGAAAAAATTAAAATGGACGTCCTCTTTGCAGTCGAGACGGGACTTTTTTACGTCAAAAAGGGAATTTAAAACGACTTGCCTTAGAGCCTTTTAGTCCTGACAGTTTTCCGGATAATTCAACGCAAAAATCACCTTTCTACCTCTTTTACTTTCCGAGATATTGATGTTTTTCTGTTAAAGTGACTTTCTTCGTTAATTTCCTACTTTGTGTCATTTCAATCCGTGAAAACTCTTGAAGGACTTGACAGAAGTGAATGATTTTTGGATATGTCATTTCTGACAGTTTTCTGATTAAGTCAACGCAAAAATCACCTTTCTACCTCTTTTACTTTCCGAGATATTGATGTTTTTCTGTTAAAGTGACTTTCTTCGCAATCTTTCAATTTTGTTTAATTTCAATCCTGTGAAAATCATGGAAGGACTTGACAGAAGTGCGTGATTTTTGGATATGTCATTTCTGACAGTTTTCTGATTAAGTCAACGCAAAAATCACCTTTCTACCTCTTTTACTTTTCGAGATATTAATGTTTTTCTGTTTAAGTGACTTTTTTGTAAATTTCTAATTTTGTGTAATTTCAATCCCGTGAAAATCATGGAAGGACTTGACAGAAGTGCGTGATTTTTGGATATGTCATTTATGACAGTTTTCTAATTAAGTCAACGCAAAAATGACGTTTCTACCTCTTTTACTTTCCGAGATATTGATGTTTTTCTGTTAAAGTGACTTTCTTCGCTAATTTTCAATTTTGTGTAATTTCAATCCTGTGAAAACCATGGAAGGACTTGACAGAAGTGCGTGATTTTTGGATATGTCATTTCTGACAGTTTTCTGATTAAGTCAACGCAAAAATGACGTTTCTACCTCTTTTACTTTCCGAGATATTGATGTTTTTCTGTTTAAGTGACTTTTTTGTAAATTTCTAATTTTGTGTCATTTCAATCCTGTGAAAATCATGGAAGGACTTGACAGAATTGCGTGATTTTTGGATATGTCATTTGTGACAGTTTTCTGATTAAGTCAAAGCAAAAATCATCTTCTACCTCTTTTACTTTCCGAGATATTGATGTTTTTCTGTTAAAGTGACTTTCTTCGTTAATTTTCAATTTTGTGTCATTTCAATTCTATGAAAACTCCTGAAGGACTTGACAGAAGTGCGTAATTTTTGGATATGTCATTTATGACAGTTTTCTGATTAAGTCAACGCAAAAATCACCTTTCTACCTCTGTTACTTTCCGAGATATTGATGTTTTTCTGTTTAAGTGACTTTTTTGTAAATTTCTAATTTTGTGTCATTTCAATCCTGTGAAAATCATGGAAGGATTTGACAGAAGTGCGTAATTTTTGGATATGTCATTTATGACAGTTTTTTGATTAAGTCAACGCAAAAATGACGTTTCTACCTCTTTTACTTTCCGAGATATTGATGTTTTTCTGTTTAAGTGACTTTTTTGTAAATTTCTAATTTTGTGTCATTTCAATCCTGTGAAAATCATGGAAGGACTTGACAGAAGTGCGTGATTTTTGAATATGTCATTTCTGACAGTTTTCTAATTAAGTCAACGCAAAAACCACGTTTCTACCTCTTTTACTTTCCGAGATATTGATGTTTTTCTGTTTAAGTGACTTTTTTGTAAATTTCTAATTTTGTGTCATTTCAATCCTGTGAAAACCATGGAAGGATTTGACAGAAGTGCGTGATTTTTGGATATGTCATTTCTGACAGTTTTCTGATTAAGTCAACGCAAAAATGACGTTTCTACCTCTTTTACTTTCCGAGATATTGATGTTTTTCCATTGACATGCGTTTTTCATTAATTTCCTACTTTGTGTCATTTCAACCTCGTGAAAACTCATGAAGAATTTGACAGAAGAGCGTGATTTTTGGATATGTCATTTCTGACAGTTTTTTGATTAAGTCAACGCAAAAATCACATTTCTACCTCTTTTACTTTCCGAGATATTGATGTTTTTCTGTTAAAGTGACTTTCTTCGCTAATTTTCAATTTTGTGTAATTTCAATCCTGTGAAAATCATGGAAGGACTTGACAGAAGTGAGTGATTTTTGGATATGTCATTTCTGACAATTTTTTCGATGAAGTCAAAGCAAAAATCACCTTTCTACCTCTTTTACTTTCCGAGATATTGATGTTTTTCTGTTTAAGTGACTTTTTTGTAAATTTCTAATTTTGTGTAATTTCAATCCTGTGAAAATCATGGAAGGACTTGACAGAAGTGCGTAATTTTTGGATATGTTATTTATGACAGTTTTCTGATTAAGTCAACCCAAAAATCACCTTTCTACATCTTTTACTTTCCGAGATATTGATGTTGTTCTGTTTAAGTGACTTTCTTCGCTAATTTCTAATTTTGTGTCTTTTCAATCCCGTGAAAACTCCTGAAGGATTTGACAGAAGTGCGTGATTTTTGGATATGTCATTTCTGACAGTTTTCTGATTAAGTCAACGCAAAAATGACGTTTCTACCTCTTTTAGTTCCAGAGATATTGATGTTTTTCTGTTAAAGTGACTTTGTTCATTATAATTTCCAATTTTTTGTAAATAAATTGAATTTTCTCAAATTGGATGACAGATACGTCAAATCTGACAGCGGGGGTGGATTTCCCGTCCCCAAATTAGTCGAAAACGAGTACCATCAAGGTGGGAGTATCTCAATTCAAAATGGCGGAAATTGCAAATGGCGTCCAAAAATCGCCATTTTGTATTTTTCCCAAAAAATCGAGATTGTACTCGTTTTCTACTAAATCGGGGACGGGGAATCCAATGGTGCGGTTTATTTTTGCCAAACTTTAGTATTTTCCGAAAAAAATGAATTTTCTCGAACTGGGTGACAGTTACTGTCATTTTGACAGCTGGAATGGATTCCCCGTCCCCAAATTAGTCGAAAACGAGTACAAACTCGATTTTTTAAATTTCCGTGCCGGGGCCCCGTTTTGCTTCCATTTTACCTTTTTCCGCCCGTAACTCGGTAACGGTCGGTCCGATTCGCACGTGGTTTTCACCAAATTAATCACTTCATCCCAAACTACCGTTAGCAGTCAAAATGGCGGACAAAAAAATCATCTAACCTCAAAAAAAAAAAAAAATCATTTTTTCCACCCCAATTAAGTTACTAATAACAAATCGAACCCCATTTAAGGGTTGAAAGGGCTCAAAAAGGGTGCATTTACCACCCCATCGTTCCATTTACTGCATTTACGATCAAATCATCATTTTTTCGGTTAAACCGGAAGTGGGTTAATAAAAATTGAGTTTGGTCACGTGCGTGCGTGTCGTTTACGCCGAAGTAAACGTAGTCAATCTAAAAATGAAGGGAAATTAATTATTTACCCGAAAAAAACAGGGAAAGATGCGCTAAGACACAAAGGGGAGGGTGGGGGGGAGGGAGGGGGAGGAAAGTTCGCGTTTTCGATTATCTTAAAAGGATTTAAATCAAGATACATCGAGATGGGGGCTCAAAAAAACTGAGGGTAAATCCACTCACCCACGCGGTTTTAATTCTTGAACAGGACCGGACTTTTTTTTTTTTTCCTCCTATTTACAGTCGGTTTTCTCTGGTTGCTCGTTGGTCTGTCATTTCTGACAGTTTTCTGATTGGTTCAGCGCAAAAATCACCTTTCTACCTCTTTTACTTTCCGAGATATTGATGTTTTTCTGTTTAAGTGACTTTTTTGTACATTTCTAATTTTGTGTAATTTCAATCCTGTGAAAATCGTGAAAGGACTTGACAGAAGTGCGTGATTTTTGGATATGTCATTTATGACACTTTTCTGATTAAGTCAACGCAAAAATCACCTTTCTACCTTTTTTACTTTCCGAGATATTGATGTTTTTCTGTTTAAGTGACTTTTTTGTAAATTTCTAATTTTGTGTAATTTCAATCCTGTGAAAATCATGGAAGGACTTGACAGAAGTGCGTGATTTTTGGATATGTCATTTCTGACAGTTTTCTGATTAAGTCAAAGCAGAAATGACGTCTTTACCTCTTTTAGTTCCGGAGATATTGAATCATTCCCGTTTAAGTGGCGTTTTTCGTAAATTTCTAATTTTGTGCCAATACAATCCTGTGAAAATCATGGAAGAACTTGACAGAAGTGCGTGATTTTTGGATATGTAATTTCTGACAGTTTTCTGATTAAGTCAACGCAAAAACGACGTTTCTACCTCTTTTAGTTTCGGAGATATTGAATATTTTTCATTGACGTGCGTTTTTCATTAATTTCCTATATTGCGTCATTTCAGTCTCGTGAAAATCATGGAAAGACTTGACAGAATTGCGTGATTTTTGGATATGTCATTTATGACAGTTTTCTGATTAAGTCAAATCAAAAATGACGTTTCTACCTCGTTTAGTTCCGGAGATGTTAAATATTTTCCTTTGTGATGCGTTTTTCGTTAATTTCCTACTTTGTGTAATTTCAATCCTGTGAAAATCATTGAAGGACTTGACAGAAGTGCGTGATTTTTGGATATGTCATTTCTGACAGTTTTCTGATTAAGTCAAAGCAAAAATGACGTTTCTACCTTTTTTAGTTCCGGAGATATTAAATATTTTCCTTTGTGATGCGTTTTTCGGTAATTTCCTACTTTGTGTCATTTCAATCCTGTGAAAATCATGGAAGGACTTGACAGAAGTGCGTGATTTTTGGATATGTCATTTCTGACAGTTTTCTGATTAATTCAACGCAAAAATGACGTTTCTACCTTTTTTAGTTCCGGAGATATTAAATATTTTCCTTTGTGATGCGTTTTTCGGTAATTTCCTACTTTGTGTCATTTCAATCCTGTGAAAATCATGGAAGGACTTGACAGAAGTGCGTGATTTTTGGATATGTCATTTGTGACACTTTTCTGATTAAGTCAAAGCAAAAATCACCTTTCTACCTCTTTTACTTTCCGAGATATTGATGTTTTTCTGTTTAAGTGACTTTTTTGTAAATTTCTAATTTTGTGTAATTTCAATCCTGTGAAAATCATGGAAGGACTTGACAGAAGTGCGTGATTTTTGGATATGTCATTTGTGACACTTTTCTGATTAAGTCAAAGCAAAAATCACCTTTCTACCTCTTTTACTTTCCGAGATATTGATGTTTTTCTGTTTAAGTGACTTTTTTGTAAATTTCTAATTTTGTGTAATTTCAATCCTGTGAAAGTCATGGAAAGACTTGACGGAATTGCGTGATTTTTGGATATGTCATTTCTGACAGTTTTCTGATTAAGTCAACGCAAAAATCACCTTTCTACCTTTTTTACTTTCCGAGATATTGATGTTTTTCTGTTTAAGTGACTTTTTTGTAAATTTCTAATTTTGTGTAATTTCAATCCTGTGAAAATCATGGAAAGACTTGACGGAATTGCGTGATTTTTGGATATGTCATTTCTGACAGTTTTCTGATTAAGTCAAAGCAAAAATGACGTTTTTACCGATTTTAGTTCCTGAGATATTGGATCATTCCCGTTTAAGTGACGTTTTTCATTAATTTCTAATTTTGTGTCAATACAATCCTGTGAAAATCATGGAAGGACTTAACAGAAGTGCGTGATTTTTGGATATGTCATTTCTGACAGTTTTCTGATTATGTCAAATCAAAAATGACATTTCTACCTTTTTTAGTTCCGGAGATATTGGATCATTCCCGTTTAAGTGACGTTTTTCGTAAATTTCTAATTTTGTGTAAATTCAATCCTGTGAAAATCATGGAAGGATTTGACAGAAGTGCGTGATTTTTGGATATGTCATTTCTGACAGTTTTCTGATTAAGTCAAAGCAAAAATGACGTTTCTACCTCGTTTAGTTCCGGAGATATTAAATATTTTTCTTTGTGATGCGTTTTTCGATAATTTCCTACTTTGTGTAATTTCAATCCTGTGAAAATCATGGAAAAACTTGACAGAATTGCATGATTTTTGGATATGTCATTTCTGACAGTTTTCTGATTAAGTCAAAGCAAAAATGACGTTTCTACCTTTTTTAGTTCCGGAGATATTAAATATTTTCCTTTGTGATGCGTTTTTCGGTAATTTCCTACTTTGTGTCATTTCAATCCTCTGAAAATCATGGAAAGACTTGGCAGAATTGCGTGATTTTTGGATATGTCATTTATGACAGTTTTCTGATTAAATCAACGCAAAAATGACGTTTCTACCTAATTTAGTTCCGGAGATATTAAATATTTTCCTTTGTGATGCGTTTTTCGGTAATTTCCTACTTTGTGTCATTTCAATCCTGTGAAAATCATGGAAAGACTTGCCAGAAGTGCGTGATTTTTGGATATGTCATTTCTGACAGTTTTCTGATTAAGTCAACGCAAAAATGACGTTTCACCCTGTATACATGATTTTTTTTTCGAATTAAACATACCAAAGACCGTTTTTCAGGTAAAGGGCGCGTCAATCATAAGGGCACAAAAAAAACATGAATTTTAAGGGCAAAAATCACATGACGTAATACAATATGGCGATAACAAAGCCAATTAGGAGGAACCTTCAAAAACAAACGAAAAAGGGCCCAAAAATTGTGTTTTTCACCCAAAAATACGTTTTTTTGGTGGGGAGTGTCTTAAAGGGCCTTAATTCGGGGTATCGGTTACCCACACCCAGTCAATCAAATGTAATTAAAGGTTTTGTGGCCCTTCGAGGGCCCATCGAACAATTGTCGTCAAATTGATCTATTTTCCGGATTTTGAACCGTTACAATCGCCTGTCAAACAGGGCTGACGAGCCCTCTAGAAAGGGCGTGAGTACCTAAACATTTTTCAACTTTGACGCCCCCTAGCGGCCAAACGGTGCAACCAAACCAGTCATGTAATGGTATTTTTGGAAAGCTTCAAGTCTTGGCTGTATTTTGTTTTCTATGACATTTTGACGTCAGTTGTCAAATAACGGAGTTATTGAAGGTTAAAGCAATAAGTGTCAAAACAAAATCCCAGGTAGGGCTGTGTAGAACTAGTTTGACTTTGACGTCCTCTAGCGGCCAAACGGTGAAACCAAACTAGTCATGTAATGATATTTTTGGAAAGCTTAAAGTCTTGGCTATCTTTTGTTTTCTATGACATTTTGACGTCACCTGTCAAATAACGTAGTTATTGAAGGTTAAAGCAACAAGTGCCAAAACAGAATCACCAGTTTAGCTGTTTTGAACTAGTTTGACTTTGACGTCCTCTAGCGGCCAAACGGTGCAACCAAACTAGTCATGTAATGGTATTTTTGGAAAGCTTTAAGTCTTGGCCATCTTTTGTTTTCTATGACATTTTGACGTCACCTGTCAAATAACGGAGTTATTGACGGTTAAAGCAAGCAGTGGCAAAACAGAGTTACCAGTTTGGCTTTGTTGAACTAGTTTGACTTTGACGTCCTCTAGCGGCCAAACGGTGCAACCAATCCAGTCATGTAATGGTATTTTTGGAAAGCTTGCAATCTGCTCTATCTTTTGTTTTCTATGTCATTTTGACGTCACCTGTCAAATAAGGGAGTTATTGACGGTTAAAGCAACCAGTGTCAAAACAGAATCACAGGTTTGTCTTTATAGAACTTGTTTGACTTTGACGTCCTCTAGCGGCCAAACGGTGCAACCAAACTAGTCAAGTGATGGTATTTTTGGAAAGCTTAAAGTCTTGACTATCTTTTGTTTTCTATGACATTTTGACGTCATCTGTCAAATAACGGAGTTATTGAAGGTTAAAGCAACAAGTGTCAAATTATGATCACCAGTTTGGCTTTGTAGAACAAGTTTGACTTTGACGTCCTCTAGCGGCCAAACGGTGCAACCAATCCAGTCATGTAATGGTATTTTTGGAAAGCTTCAAGTCTTGGCTATCTTTTGTTTTCTATGACATTTTGACGTCACTTGTCAAATAACGGAGTTATTGAGGGTTAAAGCAACCAGTGTCAAAACAGAGTCACCAGTTTGGCTGTGTAGAACAATTTTGACTTTGACGTCTTCTAGCGGCCAAACGGTGCAACCAAACTAGTCATGTAATGGTATTTTTGGAAAGCTTAAAGTCTTGGCTATCTTTTGTTTTCTATGACATTTTGACGTCACCTGTCAAATAACGGAGTTATTGAAGGTTAAAGCAACAAGTGCCAAAACAGAATCACCAGTTTGGCTTTGTTGAACTAGTTTGACTTTGACGTCCTCTAGCGGCCAAACGGTGCAACCAATCCAGTCATGTAATGGTATTTTTGGAAAGCTTGCAATCTGCTCTATCTTTTGTTTTCTATGACATTTTGACGTCACCTGTCAAATAACGAAGTTATTGAAGGTTAAAGCAACAAATGTCAAATTAAGATCACCAGTTTGGCTGTGAAGAACTAGTTTGATTTTGACGTCCTCTAGCGGCCAAACGGTGCAACCAAACCAGTCATGTAATGGCATTTTTGGAAAGCTTCAAGTCTTGACTATCTTTTGTTTTCTATGACATTTTGACGTCACTTGTCAAATAACGGAGTTATTGACGGTTAAAACAACAAGTGTCAATACAGAATCACCAGTTTGTCTGTGTAGAACTAGTTTGACTTTGACGTCCTCTAGCGGCTAAACGGTGCAACCAAACTAGTCATGTAATGGCATTTTTAGAAAGCTTCAAGTCTTGGCTATCTTTTGTTTTCTATGACATTTTGACGTCACCTGTCAAATAACGGAGTTATTGAAGATTAAAACAACAAGTGTCAAAACAAAATCCCGGGTAGGGCTGTGTAGAACTAGTTTGACTTTGACGTCCTCTAGCGGCCAAACGGTGCAACCAAACTAGTCATGTAATGGCATTTTTAGAAAGCTTCAAGTCTTGGCTATCTTTTGTTTTCTATGACATTTTGACGTCACCTGTCAAATAACGGAGTTATTGAAGATTAAAACAACAAGTGTCAAAACAAAATCCCAGGTAGGGCTGTGTAGAACTAGTTTGACTTTGACGTCCTCTAGCGGCTAAACCATGCAACCAAACTAGTCATGTAATGGTATTTTTGGAAAGCTTCAAGTCTTGGCTGTATTTTGTTTTCTATGACATTTTGACGTCACCTGTCAAATAAGGGAGTTATTGACGGTCAAAGCAACAAGTGTCAAAATAAGTCTCCTCTCTTCCCCCCCTCCAAGGAAAGCCCTTCAAAGGAGGGGGGATGGTATCTTAACGATTCCCCATAAGTGGGGGAAGGTTAAAAGGGCGTACAGAGTGTTTTTCTTTTTCTAAATGCTAATTTTCCCTTAATTTCCCTGAGGGCAAACGCCAGGGTAATATTACTATATATATTTGGGTGCTGTCGTGAATTTTTTTGTTTTTTTCCCCCTTCCCCTCCCCTTTGGGGTGGTTTGAAGGGGTTGGGGGGGGGGAGTGAGAGGGGAAGACAAATTATAAAAGGGTGGGGGAGGGGGGTTGCTGGGAATCCCCTTTTGTCAGCTCCACAGGACAATCGTGACGTCACAAGCTATAGTCAGTTGAAATCCACAAAAAACAACAATTTGACATAACTGTCATTGTCAACATTTTGACATCAATTTGACATAACTGTCATTGTCAACATTTTGACATCAATTTGATATAACTGTCATTGTCAAAATGTTGACATCAATTTGACATAACTGTTATTGTCAACATTTTGACATCAATTTGACATAACTGTTATTGTCAACATTTTGACATCAATTTGACATAACTGTTATTGTCAACATTTTGACATCAATTTGACATAACTGTCATTGTCAACATTTTGACATCAATTTGACATAACTGTCATTGTCAACATTTTGACATCAATTTGATATAACTGTCATTGTCAAAATGTTGACATCAATTTGACATAACTGTTATTGTCAACATTTTGACATCAATTTGACATAACTGTTTATTGTCAACATTTTGACAACAATTTGACATAACTGTTATTGTCAACATTTTGACATCAATTTGACATAACTGTCATTGTCAACAATTTTGACATCAATTTGACATAACTGTCATTGTCAAAATTTTTGACATCAATTTGACATAACTGTCATTGTCAAAATTTGACATCAATTTGACATAACTGTCATTGTCAACATTTTGACATCAATTTGACATAACTGTTATTGTCAACATTTTGACATCAATTTGACATAACTGTCATTGTCAACATTTTGACATCAATTTGACATAACTGTCATTGTCAACATTTTGACATCAATTTGACATAACTGTCATTGTCAACATTTTGACATCAATTTGACATAACTGTCATTGTCAACATTTCGACACCAATTTGACATAACTGTCATTGTCAACATTTTGACATCAATTTGACATAACTGTCATTGTCAAAATTTCGACATCAATTTGACATAACTGTCATTGTCAACATTTTGACATTTGACAGTTCCCACCTTTTTCAAAGCACTAAATAAAGGAAATATCAATCAATCAAGTTATAGGGATCTATTGCATCAAAATGATGTCAAATTGATGGAGCCTATTTTGACAGCTCGTAACTCGGTTATTTTGACAGCTAGGAAAGTCTAGTTTTGACCATCGTGTAGCCCGTGAAATTCTCTTTAAATACCTTGATAGAGAGTTACAGCATATTGGATCAAATTAGGGAGTTATCGCCCAATAAAACACTCTGATGTCTTGTCAGAAACACAGTTTGAAAGGACAGTCAAGGACAAAATTGCTTGTAAATCCCACTTGGAGTGGAAAAATGACAGTTTTAAGCACATTTTTGGAATCCTCATTAAATTTCCTACCTAATGACATAAAAAAACATAAAAAAATTGAGTACAGTCGGGAAGAAAAGTGGTGTCAAAGTTTAAAATGTCAGAAACACAGTTTGAAAGGACAGTCAAGGACAAAATAGCTTGTAAAATCCACTTGGGGTGGTAAAATGACAGTTTTAAGCACATTTTTGGAATCCTCACTAAATTCCCTATCTAATGACACTAAAAAACACCAGGAAATTGAGTACTGTCAGGGATAAAAGTGGTGTCAAAGTTTAAAGTGTCATAATGACAGTTTGAAACTACAGTCAGAGACAAAATTGCTTGTAAAACCCACTTGGAGTCAGAAAATGACAATTTTAAGCACATTTTTGGAATCCTCATTAAATTTCCTCTCCAACGACACTAAAAAACACTCAAAAATTAGGTACAGTCAGGGAGAAAAGTTGTGTCAAATTTGAAACTGTCAGAAAGACAGTTTTTAGGACAGTCAGGGACAAAATCACGTTTAAAACTCACTTGGAGTGGGAAAATGACAGTTTTAAGCACATTTTTGGAATCCTCACTAAATTTCCTATCTAGTGACATAAAAAACACCAAGAAATTGAGTACAGTCAAGGAGAAAAGTGTTGTCAAAACTTTTTGCCGGAAAGACAGTTTGAAAGGACAGTCAGGAACAAAATCATTTGTAAAACCCACTTGGAGTCAGAAAATGACAGTTTTAAGCACATTTTTGGAATCCTCACTAAATTTCCTATCTAGTGACATAAAAAACACTAGGAAATTGAGTACAGTCAGGGAGAAAAGTGGTGTCAAAGTTTAAAGTGTCAGAAACACAGTTTGAAAGGACAGTCAGGGACAAAATCGCTTGTAAAACCCACTTGGAGTGGTAAAATGACAGTTTTAAGCACATTTTTGGAATCCTCATTAAATTTCCTATCTAGTGACATAAAAAACACCAGGAAATTGAGTACAGTCAGGGAGAAAAGTGGTGTCAAAGTTGAAAGTGTCAGAAACACATTTTGAAAGGACAGTCAGAGACAAAATCGCTTGTAAAACCCACTTGGAGTGAGAAAATGACAGTTTTAAGCACATTTTTGGAATCCTCATTAAATTTCCTATCTAGTGACATAAAAAACACCAGGAAATTGAGTACAGTCAGAGAGAAAAAGTGGTGTCAAAATTTGATCTGTCAGAAAACCAGTTTGAAATGACAGTCCGATACAAAATCGCTTGTAAAACCCACTTGGAGTGGGAAAATGACAGTTTTAAGCACATTTTTGGAATCCTCACTAAATTTCCTATCTAATGACACTAAAAAACACCAGGAAATTGAGTACAGTCAGGGAGAAAAGTGGTGTCAAAGTTTAAAGTGTCAGAAAGACAGTTTGAAAAGACAGTCAGGGACAAAATCGCTTGTAAAACCCACTTGGAGTGGGAAAATGACAGTTTTAAGCACATTTTTGGAATCCTCACTAAATTTCCTATCCAATGACATAAAAAACACTAAAAAATTGAGTACAGTCAGGGAGAAAAGTGGTGTCAAAGTTTAAACTGCCAGAAAGACAGTTAGAAAAGACAGTCAGGGACAAAATCGCTTGCAAAACCCACTTGGAGTGGGAAAATGACAGTTTTAAGCACATTTTTGGAATCCTCATTAAATTTCCTATCTAGTGACATAAAAAAACACCAGGAAATTGAGTACAGTCAGGAAGAAAAGTGGTGTCAAAGTTTAAAGTGTCAGAAAGACAGTTTGAAAAGACAGTCAGGGACAAAATCGCTTGCAAAACCCACTTGGAGTGGGAAAATGACAGTTTTAAGCACATTTTTGGAATCCTCACTAAATTTCCTATCCAATGACATAAAAAAACACTAAAAAATCAAGTACAGTCAGGGAGAAAAGTGGTGTCAAAGTTTAAACTGCCAGAAAGACAGCTAGAAAAGACAGTCAGGGACAAAATCGCTTGCAAAACCCACTTGGAGTGAGAAAATGACAGTTTTAAGCACATTTTTGGAATCCTCATTAAATTTCCTATCTAGTGACATAAAAAACACCAGGAAATTGAGTACAGTCAGGGAGAAAAGTAATGTCAAAGTTTAAACTGCCAGAAAGACAGCTAGAAAAGACAGTCACGGACAAAATAGCTTGTAAAACCCACTTGGAGTGGGAAAATGACAGTTTTAAGCACATTTTTGGAATCCTCACTAAATTTCCTATCCAATGACATAAAAAACCACCTAGAAATCAAGTACAGGCAGGTTAAAAAATGCTGTCAAAGTACAAACTCTCAGAAAAACAGTTTGAAAGGACAGTCAGGGACAAAATTGCCTGGAAAACCCACTTGGAGTGAGAAAATGACAGTTTTAAGCACATTTTTGGAATCCTCTTTAAATTTCCTATCCAATAACCTCAAAAAACACTTTAAAATTTAGTACAGTCTGGGAGAAAAGTGGTGTCAAAATTGGAACAGTTGGTAATGTCAACTTTGATAGTCAACATTAACCACTTTGACAGCTCGTAACTCGGTTATTTTGACAGCTAGAGAAGTCCAGTTTTGACCACCGTGTAGCCAATGAAATCCTCTTTAAAATCTCTTTTATCGTGTACACGGGAAATGTGACAAATTAGGGAGCTATTGCACGGAGAACTTTGACTTGATGACAAGTGGGAAATGTCAACTTTGACAGCTCGTAACTCGGTTATTTTGACAGTTGCGCTATTCCAATTTTTTCAGCAGCTGTATCAGGCAAAGATTGACGGTTTCGGTGCATTCAGGCCCCCTCAGGAGCGATTTTGGTCTGTCAAAGGCAAAATCAGAAAAAAAAACCGAGATAATTATCGAAAAGTAACGAACTGCGACCGGTAACGGTCATTTCGTTCGTTTTAGCGTCGAAAATACGAAATAAGGGTCGTAGAATGCAAATTTGCGACAAAAAATCGTCAAATAATGAGGTTTAAAGTGTCAATCTTCCGCCAAATTGACTTCCGGCCAAAAGGAACTAAAATAATTTTAATAGGATCGAAAAGAGGGTAGTTTTTCGACTATTTTGACTGAAAAAATCACAATCGGGCCGGAAACAAGGGGCGGTAAGTGAATGATCCACTTTTGTAGTTAAAAAGTAATAATAGGGGCGGAAAACCCTCCGAAAACCGCTCAAAAAGAAAAAAAATCACAGTCGAATGGATTCGAATCGGGCGATCGTACCGGCCATCGCCCGGTCAATTCCCACAAGAAAACTTTATTGTGTTAAACAGAAGACTTAACGAGCTACACACCAGTCAAAACTAGACCTTTCTAACTGTCAAAATAACCGAGTTACGAGCTGTCAAAGTTCCAGTTGTTGTTTCACAACAGTTTGACAGACATCAGAGAGTGTTTTATTGGGCGATAACTCTCTAATTTGATCCAATATGCTGTAACTCTCTATTAAGGTATTTAAAGAGAATTTCGCGGGCTACACAATGGTCAAAACTGGACTTCTCTAACTGTCAAAATAACCGAGTTACGAGCTGTCAAAGTGGTTAATGTTGACTGTGTCAAAGTTGACATTACCAACTGTTCAAACTTTGACACCACTTTTCTCCCTGACTGTACTCGATTTTTTTATGTTTTTTTATGTCATTGGATAGGAAATTTAGTGAGGATTCCAAAAATGTGCTTAAAACTGTCATTTTCTCACTCCAAGTGGGTTTTACAAGCGATTTTGTCTCTGACTGTCCTTTCAAACTGTGTTTCTTTCTGACACTTTCCTCCTTTGTAAACTGGTGTTTTTTTGACACCACTTTCACTCCTACAGGCGACCTGACTGACTGTACTTGACACAATTTCTCTGACTGTACTCGTGTTTTTTTATGTCATCTTGGAGAGGAAATTTAGTGAGGATTCCAAAAATGTGCTTAAAACTGTCATTTTCTCACTCCAAGTGGGTTTTACAGGCGATTTTGTCCCTGACTGTCCTTTCAAACTGTGTTTTTGACAGTTTCAAACTTTGACACAACTTTTCTCTCTGACTGTACTCGATTTTTTAATGTTTTTTTATGTCATTCGATAGGAAATTTAGTGAGGATTCCAAAAATGTGCTTAAAACTGTCATTTTCTCACTCCAAGTGGGTTTTACAGGCGATTTTGTCCTCTGACTGTCCTTTCAAACTGTGTTTCTGACAGTTCAAACTTTGACACAACTTTTCTCCCTGACTGTACTAAATTTTTTAATGTGTTTTTTTAGTGTCATTGGATAGGAAATTTAGTGAGGATTCCAAAAATGTGCTTAAAACTGTCATTTTCTCACTCCAAGTGGGTTTTACAGGCGATTTTGTCCCTGACTGTCCTTTCAAACTGTGTTTTTGACAGTTCAAACTTTGACATCACTTTTCTTCCTGACTGTACTTAATTTTTTGATGTGTTTTTTATGTCATTAGATAGGAAATTTAGTGAGGATTCCAAAAATGTGCTTAAAACTGTCATTTTCTCACTCCAAGTGGGTTTTACAAGCGATTTTGCCCCTGACTGTCCTTTCAAACTGTGTTTTTGACAGTTCAAACTTTGACACCACTTTTCTCCCTGACTGTACTTAATTTTTTGGTTTTTTTATGTCATTAGATAGGAAATTTAGTGAGGATTCCAAAAATGTGCTTAAAACTGTCATTTTCTCACTCCAAGTGGGTTTTATGGGCGCTTTTGTCCCTGACTGTCCTTCAAACTGTTTTTCTGACAATTCAAATTTTGACACCACTTTTCTCCCTGACTGTACTCAATTTTTTGAGTGTTTTTTAGTGTCATTAGATAGGAAATTTAGTGAGGATTCCAAAAATGTGCTTAAAACTGTCATTTTCTCACTCCAAGTGGGTTTTACAGGCAATTTTGTCTCTTACTGTCTTTTGAAACTGTGTTTTTGACACTTTAAACTTTGACACAACTTTTTTCTCTGACTGTACTCGATTTTTTAATGTTTTTTTATGTCATCTTATAGGAAATTTAGTGAGGATTCCAAAAATGTGCTTAAAACTGTCATTTTCTCACTTCAAGTGGGTTTTACAAGCGATTTTGTCTCGGACTGTCTTTTCAAATTGTGTTTCTGACAGTTCAAATTTTGACACCACTTTCTTCCTTGACTGTACTCAATTTCCTGGTGTTTTTTATGTCACTAGAGAGGAAATTTAGTGAGGATTCCAAAAATGTGCTTAAAACTGTCATTTTCTCATTCCAAGTGGGTTGTACAGGCGATTTTGTCCCTGACTGTCCTTTCAAACTGTGTTTTTGACAGTTCAAACTTTGACACAACTTTTCTCCCTGACTGTACTCGATTTTTTAATGTTTTTGTATGTTATTGGATAGGAAATTTAGTGAGGATTCCAAAAATGTGCTTAAAACTGTTATTTTCTCACTCCAAGTTGGTTTTATAAGTGATTTTGTCCTTGACTGTCCTTTCAAACTGTGTTTTTGACAGTTCAAACTTTGACACAACTTTTCTCCCTGACTGTACTCGATTTTTTAATGTTTTTGTATGTTATTGGATAGGAAATTTAGTGAGGATTCCAAAAATGTGCTTAAAACTGTCATTTTCTCACTCCAAGTGAGTTTTACAAGCGATTTTGTCCCTGACTGTCTTTACAAACTGTCTTTCTGGCAGTTGAAACTTTGATACCACTTTTCTCCCTGACTGTACTCAATTTTTTGGTGTTTTTTACGTAATTAGATAGGGAATTTAGTGAGGATTCCAAAAATGTGCTTAAAACTGTCATTTTCTCACTCCAAGTGGGTTTTATAGGCGATTTTGTCCCTGACTGTCCTTTCAAACTGTCTTTCTGACAGTTCAAACTTTAACACCACTTTTCTCCTTGACTGTACTCATTTTCCTAGTGTTTGTTACGTCACTAGATAGGGAATTTAGTGAGGATTCCAAAAATGTGCTTAAAACTGTCATTTTCTCACTCCAAGTGGGTTTTACAGGCGATTTTGTCCCTGACTGTCTTTTCGAACTATCTTTCTGACAGATCAAGCTTTGACACCACTTTTCCCTCTGACTGTACCCAATTTTTTAGTGTTTTTTACGTCATTAAATAGGAAATTTAGTGAGGATTCCAAAAATGTGCTTAAAAACATGGTTTGGTCACTCCAAGTGGGTTTTACAGGCAATTTTGTCCCTGACTGTCCTTTAAAACTGTCTTTCTGACAGTTCAAACTTTGACACCACTTTTCTCCCTGACTGTACTCAATTTCCTGGTGTTTTTTATGTCACTAGATAGGAAATTTAGTGAGGAATCCAAAAATGTGCTTAAAACTGTCATTTTCTCACTTCAAGTGGGTTTTACAGGCAATTTTGTCTCGGACTGTCTTTTCAAACTGTTTTTCTGACAGTTCAAACTTTGACACCACTTTTCTCCCTGACTGTACTCAATTTCCTGGTGTTTTTTTATGTCACTAGATAGGAAATTTAATGAGGATTCCAAAAATGTGCTTAAAACTGTCATTTTCTCACTCCAAGTGGGTTTTACAAGTGATTTTGTTCCTGACTGTCTTTTAAAAGTGTCTTTCTGACAGTTTAAACTTTGACACCACTTTTCTTCCTAACTGTATTAGATTTTTAAGTTTTTTTTATGTCATTGGATAGGAAATTTAATGAGAATTTCATGGTTGTCAAAATCGGCAGTTTTTTTCTGCCTCACCCAGTATATAGTGACGACAGCGAGAATAGTATACAGCGTGTCCCAAACCAAATCACACCACCAGGGTTTGCTGTAGCACAAACGTTTGACAGTTTTTTTTTAATTTTTTTTCGAAATGACAGCTTTGTATAGGTTATAATTTTGACAGGAGTTTTATCACACTTTGAGGTGGGAGCTGTCGCATGGCAAAATTTTGACAATAGGCAACTTCAACTTTGACAGCCCGTAACTCGGTTAGTTTGACAGTTGGCGAGTTGATTTTTTACCATCGTGTAGGCCGTGAAATTCTCTTTAAATCACTTTCTATAGTGTTTGTAGCAAAGTTGTCAAATAACTGGGTTATTTTGACATTAAGTGTCAAGAGTAAAATTTCATTCAAACATGTGTTACGTCAACTTTGACAGCCCGTAACTCGGTTATTTTGACAGTTATCGGGTTGATTTTTTTACCATCGCGTAGGCCGTGAAATTCTCTTTAAATCACTTTCTATAGTGTTTGTAGCAAAGTTGTCAAATAACTGGGTTATTTTGACATTAAGTGTCAAGAGTAAAATTTCATTCAAACATGTGTTACGTCAACTTTGACAGCCCGTAACTCGGTTATTTTGACAGTTATCGGGTTGATTTTTTTACCATCGCGTAGGCCGTGAAATTCTCTTTAAATCACTTTCTATAGTTTTTGTAGCAAAGTTGTCAAATAAGCGGGTTATTTTGACTTTAAGTGTCAAAAGTAAAAATTTCAGTCAAACATGTGTTACGTCAACTTTGACAGCCCGTAACTCGGTTATTTTGACAGCTAGAGTAATGATTTTTTTACCATTTTGTAGGCCGGAGCGTCCTCTACAAACTGTCAGACAAGTCAAAGTCATCTGTCAAAAAACGGCCGCGAGCTGTCAAAGCGCAAAAAAAGGGTCAATTAGTCGTCGACAACCGCGCCCCCTTTCCATAAAAAAGCAAATTTATAGCCCGTACTGCCGCGGTGCGGTCTGATCAGCCCTAGCACGTGCCATTCATCCCCCTTCTCCCTCTTTTTCGCCCTTTGAACCCTTAAAAAGAAAGAGAAGAGAAAAAAAAACAAAAGTGAGCACATCATTCTGGAAATTGCCTGTAAAACCCACTTGGAGTGAGAAAATGACTGTTTTAAGCACATTTTTGGAATCCTCACTAAATTTCCTATCTAATGACGTAAAAAAACACCAGAAAATTGAGTACAGTCAGCGAGAAAAGCGGTGTCAAAGTTTGAACTGTCAGAAACACAGTTTGAAAGGACAGTCAGGGACAAAATCACTTGTAAAACCCACTTGGAGTGGGAAAATGACAGTTTTAAGCACATTTTTGGAATCCTCATTAAATTTCCTATCCAATGACATAAGAAACATTAAAAAATCTAGTACAGTCAGGGAGAAAAGTAGTGTCAAAATATGAATTGCCTAAAAGACAGTTTTAAAAAACAGTCAGGAACAAAATCGCGTGTAAAACCCACTTGGAGTGGGAAAATGACAGTTTTAAGCACATTTTTGGAATCCTCACTAAATTTCCTATCCAATGACATAAAAAAACACTAAAAAATTAAGTACAGTCAGGGAGAAAAATAGTGTTAAACTTTGAACTGCCAGAAAGACAGTTTGACAGGACAGTCAGAGACAAAATCGCTTGTAAAACCCACTTGGAGTGAGAAAATGACAGTTTTAAGCACATTTTTGGAATCCTCATTAAATTTCCTATCTAATGACACTAAAAAACACTACAAAATCAAGTACAGTCAGGCAGAAAAGTTTTCTAATGAGGTTTCATGTTTTTTAGTAAATTTTCATGCTTCCAAGTAAATTTTTAAGTTTTCTAGTCAATTTTCAAGTTTCCAAGTTAATTTTTAAGCTTTCTAGTTAATTTTCCTTTGAAAGTTTTTTTGGAAACTTGAAATTTGACTTAAAAATTGACTGGAAACCGTGCAAATGGATTAAAAAACTTAAAAACTGCCTTGGAAACTTGAAAATTGACTAAAAAACGTAAAAATTTACTAGAAAACTTGCAAATGGATTAAAAAACTTGAAAACTCACTAGAAAACTTAAAAACTGCCTTGGAAACTTGAAAATTTATTAAAAAACGTAAAAATTTACTAAAAAACTTGCAAATGGATTAAAAAACATGAAAACTTATTAAAAAACTTAAAAATTGTCTTGGAAACTTGAAAATTGACTGAAAAACTTGCAAATGGATTAAAAAACTTAAAAACTGCCTTGGAAACTTGAAAATTGACTAAAAAACGTAAAAATTTACTAGAAAACTTGCAAATGGATTAAAAAACTTGAAAACTCACTAGAAAACTTAAAAACTGCCTTGGAGACTTGAAAATTGACTAAAAAACTTAAAACCTGTTCTGGAAACTTGAAAATTGATTAAAAAACATGAAAACTTATTAAAAAACTTAAAAATTGTCTTGGAAACTTGAAAATTGACTGAAAAACTTGCAAATGCACTAAAAAACTTAAAAACTGACACTCAGAGACAAAATCGCGTGTAAAATCCACTTGGAGTGAGAAAATGACAGTTTTAAGCACATTTTTGGAATCCTCACTAAATTTCCTATCCAATGACATAAAAAAACACTTAAAAATCAAGTACAGTCAGGGAGAAAAGTGGTGTCAAAGTTTAAAGTGTCAAAAACACAGTTTGAAAGGACAGTCAGGGACAAAATCACTTGTAAAACCCACTTGGAGTGGAAAAATGACAGTTTTAAGCACATTTTTGGAATCCTCACTAAATTTCCTATCTAATGACGTAAAAAACACCAGGAAAATTAAGTACAGTCAGGGAGAAAAATAGTGTTAAACTTTGAAACTGCCAGAAAAGACAGTTTGAAGGGACAGTCAGGAACAAAATCACTTGTAAAAACCCCACTTGGAGTGGGAAAATGACAGTTTTAAAGTCTTTTTTGGAATCCTCACTAAATTTCCTATCTAATGAGTATTGTCCTCGNNNGCNCNAGGGACTNCNCANAGCAANANTNCGCCGNGNTTGNACAATNAGNNGGANCNAGGCTTTNAGTANANGATCCATANATNAGGTNTCNAGCGTATCTATTGGNNAGTAGAGNCATGNAGGANACTACGATNCTANNNNAGTCGTTACGTCATGCGGTTTACTNCTNAACCCNCCAGGGTTGTTANNNGGNNAGNCACGGCCACNCACANCGGGCCANNNATNCTGTGTTCTNNCATCTGNTGCCATGCTGNNANANCGNNNANGNNAAAGCAGGATNTANTCNCCGCCAACNACACGNAACGGTCNACGTNAGAGGAGAGTAGNGGGCTAATCAGTGGAGGGANCNANCCTTCTACNANTNCGGGCGTCNCCCNGNCCNNGGTTNCNNCNCACCNATCTTCGCGCCTCCNGNCACCCTATTGNTAATTANGNNCACCCAGATGCTGGAAACCCAAANCTGCNTNANCGNTCNNTTNCCGGGACTTAATCAGAAAACTGTCATAAATGACATATCCAAAAATTACGCACTTCTGTCAAGTACTTCCATGATTTTCACAGGATTGAAATTACACAAAATTGAAAGATTGCGAAGAAAGTCACTTTAACAGAAAAACATCAATATCTCAGGAACTAAAAGAGGTAGAAAGGTGATTTTTGCGTTGACTTACTCGGAAAACTGTCACAAATGACATATCCAAAAATCACGCACTTCTGTCAAGTCCTTCCATGATTTTCACAGGATTGAAATGACACAAAATTAGAAATTTACAAAAAAGTCACTTAAACAGAAAAACATCAATATCTCGGAAAGTAAAAGAGGTAGAAAGGTGATTTTTGCGTTGAATTATCCGGAAAACTGTCAGGACTAAAAGGCTCTAAGGCAAGTCGATTTAAATTCCCTTTTTGACGTAAAAAAAGTCCCGTCTCGACTGCAAAGAGGACGTCCATTTTAATTTTTTCCTTTAAAGTCTTAAGCCCGGAAAGCAATCAATTAACGAGACATTAAGCAATCCATCAAGGGCTTTCTAAGCCCTTAAAGTGCCCCATTTTGGCCCCTTTTTGCGCACACTGGATAATGAAATCCCACCCTTAAAATAAAGAGGGAAATTACTGTATTTTTACATAAGCAAAGTGAGACTAATTACAGGCTTATATTCCTGTGTGTAATTAACATAAAAAGGCTTTTTTACGTGATTATTATTGATAATAATTAAATTTTTTTTTTCCGAACAAAAAGCGGCCTTTTTAGGGCCCCCAGAGGACTAAAAGGCCCCCACCTCCTCTTGGGGGGGGGGGGGGAAGGGCAGAAAAGGGCTTCCGCCCTAATTACATTTTTTTTAATTTATCTTCTTAGCGTTTTCGGTGGCCGAAGGACAAAAAGTACGTTGATTACAATTTTTCCCGTCACTTTTCAAATTTATGAAGGAGAAAAGCGAGGAAAAAGGGTCCTTTTCCCCCCCGCCCCGCGCGGGCGTTAAAAATTAAATTGTCCGTCCTTACCCCCCCTTGGGGGGGGGGGGTAAGGAGGATCGAACGGGCTACATTTCCATCAAAAGCGTCACCCTGTAACTGTCAAACTAAGCGAGATAGGAGCTGTCAAAAGTTTTGATTATTTAAGGGCGCTTGCTCAAACTTTGACATCGTTTTTCTCCCTGACTGTACCAAATTTTTTTGTGTTTTTTTATGTCATTGGATAGGGAATTTAGTGAGGATTCCAAAAATGTGCTTAAAAACATGATTTGGTCACTCCAAGTGGGTTTTACACGCGATTTTGTCCCTGACTGTCTTTTCAAACTGTCTTTCTGACACACCAAACTTTGACACCACTTTTCTCCCTGACTGTACCAAATTTTAAAGTGTTTTTTGAGGTTATTGGATAGGAAATTTAGTGAGGATTCCAAAAATGTGCTTAAAACAGTCATTTTCCCACTCCAAGTGGTTTTTACAAGCGATTTTGTCCTTGACTGTCTTTTCAAACTGTGTTTCTGACAGTTCAAACTTTGACACCACTTTTCTTCCTGACTGTACTTATTTTCCTGGTGTTTTTTACGTCATCAGATAGGAAATTTAATGAGGATTCCAAAAATGTGCTTAAAACTGTCATTTTTTCACTCCAAGTGGGTTTTACAAGCGATTTTGTCCTTGACTGTCTTTTCAAACTGTCTTTCTGACACCTCAAACTTTGACACCACTTTTCTCCCTGACTATACTCAATTTTTTAGTGTTTTTTTATGTCGTTAGATAGGAAATTTAGTGAGGATTCCAAAAATGTGCTTAAAACAGTCATTTTCCCACTCCAAGTGGGTTTTACACGCAATTTTGTCCCTGGAGAGTGTTCTTTCAAACTGCCTTTCTGACACCTCAAACTTTGACACCACTTTTCTCCTTGACTGTACTCAATTTTCTGGTATTTTTTATGTCATTGGATAGGAAATTTAATGAGGATTCCAAAAATGTGCTTAAAATAATCATTTTCTCACTCCCAGTGGATTTTACACGCGATTTTGTCTCTGAGTGTCAGTTTTTAAGTTTTCTAGTGAGTTTTCAAGTTTTTTAGTCCATTTGCAAGTTTTCCAGTCAATTTTCAAGTTTCCAAGACAATTTTTAAGTTTTTTAATAAGTTTTCATGTTTTTTAATCCATTTGCAAGTTTTTTAGTAAATTTTTACGTTTTTTAATCAATTTTCAAGTTTCCAGAACAGGTTTTAAGTTTTTTAGTCAATTTTCAAGTCTCCAAGGCAGTTTTTAAGTTTTTTAATCCATTTGCACGGTTTCCAGTCAATTTTTAAGTCAAATTTCAAGTTTCCAAAAAAACTTCCAAAGGAAAATTAACTAGAAAGCTTAAAAATTAACTTGGAAACTTGAAAATTTACTAGAAAACTTAAAAATTGACTTGGAAACTTGAAAATTGACTAAAAAACATGAAACCTCATTAGAAAACTTTTCTGCCTGACTGTACTTGATTTTGTAGTGTTTTTTAGTGTCATTAGATAGGAAATTTAATGAGGATTCCAAAAATGTTCTTAAAACTGTCATTTTTCCACTCCAAGTGGGTTTTACAGGCGATTTTGTCTCTGACTGTCTTTTGAAACTGTGATTCTGACAGCTCAAACTTTGACACCACTTTTCTCCCTGACTGTACCAAATTTTAAAAAGTTTTTTTATGTCACTAAATAGGAAATTTAATGAGGATTCCAAAAATGTTCTTAAAACTGTCATTTTTTAACTCCAAGTGGGTTTTACAGGCGATTTTGTCTCTGACTGTCTTTTCAAACTTTGTTTCTGACACCTCAAACTTTGACACAACTTTTCTCCCTGACTATACTAAATTTTTCAGTGTTTTTTTATGTCATTGGATAGGAAATTTAATGAGGATTCCAAAAATGTGCTTAAAACTGTCATTTTCCCACTCCAAGTGGGTTTTACAATCAATTTTGTCCCTGACTGTCTATTCAAACTGTGTTTCTGACAGTTCAAACTTTGACATCACTTTTCTCCCTGACTGTACTATATTTTTGAGTGTTTTTTGAGGTTATTGGATAGGAAATTTAATGAGGATTCCGAAAATGTGCTTAAAACTGTCACTTTCCCACTCCAAGTGGGTTATACAAGCAATTTTGTCCTTGACTGTCTTTTAAAATTGTCTTTTTGACACCTTAAACTTTAACATCACTTTTCTCTCTGACTGTAGCAAATTTTTGAGTGTTTTTTTATGTCATTGGATAGGAAATTTAGTGAGGATTCCAAAAATGTGCTTAAAACTGTCATTGTCCCACTCCAAGTGGGTTTTACAGGCGATTTTGTCCTAGACTGTCTTTTCAAACTGTCTTTCTGACAGCTCAAACTTTGACACCACTTTTCTCCCTGACTGTACTAGATTTTTAATGTTTTTTTATGTCATTGGATAGGAAATTTAGTGAGGATTCCAAAAATGTGCTTAAAACTGTCATTTTCCCACTCCAACAGAGTTTTACAGCCAATTTTGTCCCGGACTGTCCTTTAAAACCGCGTTCAAAATTTCAAACCGCCATTTTAACGATTTGAAAGTTAGTTTCTTGAATAACTCAGAAACGGTAAAAGTTACAAAAAAATTCTAAGAGACCAAAAATGTTCCCAATTAACTTCTTAATACAGTACCGTAACTTTTCGGCTCAATTTTTGCTTCCAGTATACAGGGTGTGCATGTAAAGTGTGATAATTGACTGTTTTTCGTCACCAGCCTCCCTCTCCTTAGTGGGACTAATTGAAAAAAGGGCCTAAATTGCGCCTAAACCCTTTTTTCAGTCCCTTTCCTACGTGGGCCTTCCAATCGCCCTGATTCGATCTCAATTGACCGATTTGTTACCTTTTTCCCAATCAGGCACTTTTCTCCCTGACTGTACTCAGTTTTTTAGTGTTTTTTAGTGTCATCTGATAGGAAATTTAGTGAGGATTCCAAAAATGTGCTTAAAACTGTCATTTTCTCACTCCAAGTGGGTTTTACAAGCGATTTTGCCCTTGACTGTCTTTTCAAACTGTCTTTCTAACACCTCAAACTTTGACACCACTTTTCTCCCTGACTGTACTTAATTTCCTGGTGTTTTTTACGTCATTAGATAGGAAATTTAGTGAGGATTCCAAAAATGTGCTTAGAAACATGATTTGGTTACTCCAAGTGGGTTTTACACGCGATTTTGTCCCTGACTGTCTTTTTAAACTGTCCTTACACCTCAAACTTTGACATCACTTTTCTCCCTGACTGTACCAAATTTTTGAGTGTTTTTTTATGTCATTGGATAGGAAATTTAGTGAGGATTCCAAAAATGTGCTTAAAACTGTCATTTTCTCACTACAAGTGGGTTTTACAAGCAATTTTGTCCTTGACTGTCTTTTCAAACTGTCTTTCTGACACCCTAAACTTTGACACCACTTTTCTCTCTGACTGTACTCAATTTCCTGGGGTTTTTTATGTCATTAAATAGAAAATTTAATGAGGATTCCAAAAATGTGCTTAAAACTGTCATTTTCCCACTCCAAGTGGGTTTTATAGTCGATTTTGTCCCTGACTGTCTTTTCAAACTGTGTTTCTGACAGTGTAAACTTGGTTACCGTTTTTCTCCCTGACTGTACCAAATTTTTAAGTGTTTTTTGAGGTTATTGGATAGGAAATTTAATGAGGATTCCAAAAATGTGCTGAAAACTGTCATTTTCCCACTCCAAGTGGGTTTTACAATCAATTTTGTCCTTGACTGTCTTTTCAAACTGTCTTTCTAACACCTCAAACTTTGACACCACTTTTCTCCCTGACTGTACTTAATTTCCTGGTGTTTTTTACGTCATTAGATAGGAAATTTAATGAGGATTCCAAAAATGTGCTTAAAACTGTCATTTTCCCACTCCAAGTGGGTTTTACAAGCAATTTTGTCCTTGACCGTCTTTCTGACACCCTAAACTTTGACACCACTTTTCTTCCTGACTGTACTTAATTTCCTGGTGTTTTTTACGTCATTAGATAGGAAATTTAGTGAGGATTCCAAAAATGTGCTTAAAACTGTCATTTTCCCACTACAAGTGGGTTATACAAGCAATTTTCTCCCTGACTGTCCTGTCAAACTTGCGCATAAACCCTTTTTCAGTCCCTTACGTACACGGGCCTTCCAATCGCCCTGATTCGATCTCAATTGACCGATTTGTCACCTTTTTCCTAATCAGGTAGAAATACACGCACAATTTGCACTGTCAGGTGGTTTTTTTTTTATTAATAATCCTTTTTTGTGCCACCACAATGCAGACTACCTGCGCCCTTTCAGTCACGTGCCGACGCCCTTAAAAAGGGCTGGAAAGTCACGTGACCGTTTCCACCGTCGCCATTTTGTTGCAGCACCCTGTATTAGGTGGTACAATATAGCCACGAGCTGTCAAAGTCAAAATTTTCACTCTAAACTGTCACTTTGACGTGCACGACGTTTTAAAGTCCTTCGAGACGGGTTGTGGGGGTTTTTTAATTTTTCCAGCCAAACTGTGCATTTTCGCGGAAAAAGTCATAGAAAGTAAAAGTTGCGTCTGGTCGCGGCCTACTTAACCTAAAAATTTCACTTTGTTATCTCTTACCGTTCTGGAGATATTACTTGTACAGTCTAGTCTATTACTTGCCTTAAGTTTGACATCGCGCAAGTGACAGTTTAGTGGAATGACGGCGCCGCCTGTCAACTGTCATTGATGAAATTTTTTCTGTATTTTGGCAACACTGTAAGTCTACAGTGTTGCCAAAATTTATTAGTCAACCAACTTCAGGCCAATAAGCGTACTTTCGGTGCTTTGAATTATTATTTATCTTCTTCCGTTTCGCATCTATGAATATTTCATGTAATTCAGTGTTTTTCTGGGCCTTTTTAGGAGGGAAAGTTTGCTTTTTTCTTGATTAGGGGGGACGTTCCGTATTTAATTTACGCCCATCTCCAAGAATGAACTTGATGGCGTTTTTTTTCCAGAAAAAATTAGCCCTCGAAGGGACTTGATCCAGGGGGGTAATGAAATTTAAATTTGTCCCTAAGTGGTTTTCCTCGAAGCAACTCGATATCGCCATCAAACTGATTAAAAAGTCATTAATCTTGTTGTTGCGTGTGTGTTTTCCTTGGTAATAATGAAATTTTTCAGTTTTATTTTGTCCCCGAGTGTCTTTTGACTTTGACACCGCTTTTCTCCCTGACTGTACTCGATTTTTTCGTGTTTTCTTATGTCGTTGGATGGGAAATTTAATGAGGATTCCAAAAATGTGCTTAAAACTGTCATTTTCCCACTCCAAGTGGGTTTTACAGGCGATTTTGTCCCTGACTGTCTTCTAAACTGTCTTTCTGACAGATTAAACTTTGACACCACTTTTCTCCCTGACTGTACCGAATTTTTGAGTGTTTTTTAGTGTCACTAGATAGTAAATTTTGTGAGGATTCCAAAAATGTGCTTAAAACTGTCATTTTCTCACTCCAAGTGTGTTTTACAAGCGATTTTGTACTTGACTGTCTTTTCAAACTGTCTTTTTGACAGTTCAAACTTTGACACCACTTTTCTCCCTGACTGTACTCGATTTTTTAATGTTTTTTTATGTCATTGGATAGGAAATTTAATGAGGATTCCAAAAATGTGCTTAAAACTGTCATTTTCTCACTCCAAGTGGGTTTTACAGGCGATTTTGCCCTGACTGTCCTTTCAAACTGTGTTTTGACAGTTCAAACTTTGACACCACTTTTCTCCCTGACTGTACTCAATTTTTTGGTGTTTTTTACGTCACTAGATAGGAAATTTAGTGAGGATTCCAAAAATGTGCTTAAAACTGTCATTTTGTCACTCCAAGTGGGTTTTATAAGCGATTTTGTCCCTGACTGTCTTTTAAAAGTGTCTTTCTGACAGTTCAAACTTTGACACCACTTTTCTTCCTGACTGTACTTGATTTTTAAGTTTTTTTTATGTCATTGGATAGGAAATTTAATGAGGATTCCAAAAATGTGCTTAAAACTGTCATTTTGTCACTCCAAGTGGGTTTTACAAGCGATTTTGTCTCTGACTGTCTTTTAAAACTGTGTCTTTCTGACAGATTTAAACTTTGACACCACTTTTCTCCCTGACTGTACTCAATTTCCTGGTGTTTTTTATGTCACTAGATAGGAAACTTAATGAGGATTCCAAAAATGTGCTTAAAACTGTCATTTTGTTACTCCAAGTGGGTTTTATAAGCGATTTTGTCCCTGACTGTCTTTTAAAAGTGTCTTTCTGACAGCTCAAACTTTGACACCACTTTTCTCCCTGACAGTACTCAATTTCCAGGTGTTTTTTATGTCATCTAAATAGGAAATTTAGTGAGGATTCCAAAAATGTGCTTAAAACTGTCATTTTCCCACTCCAAGTGGGTTTTATAGGTGATTTTGTCCCTGACTGTCCTAAAAACTGTCTTTCTGGCAGTTTCAAATTTGACCTCACTTTTCTCCCTGACTTTACCTAATTTTTTAGTGTTTTTTAGTCTCGTTGGATAGGAAATTTAGTGAGGATTCCAAAAATGTGCTTCAAACTGTCATTTTGTCACTCCAAGTGGGTTTTACAAGGGATTTTGTCCCTGACTGTCCTAAAAACTGTCTTTCTGGCATTTTCAACTTTGACCTCACTTTTCTCCCTGACTGTACCTAATTTTTTAGCGTTTTTTAGTGTCACTGGATAGGAAATTTAGTGAGGATTCCAAAAATGTGCTTAAAACTGTCATTTTCCCATTTCAAGTGGGTTTTAGAGGTGATTTTGTCCCTGACTGTCCTAAAAACTGTCTTTCTGACAGTTTCAACTTTGATACAACTTTTCTCCCTGACTGTACCTAATTTTTTAGTGTTTTTTAGTGTCACTGGATAGGAAATTTAGTGAGGATTCCAAAAATGTGCTTAAAAGTATTACTTTGTTACTCCAAGTGGGTTTTACAGGCAATTTTGTCCTTGACTGTCTTTTCAAACTGTCTTTCTGACAGCTCAAATTTTGACACCACTTTTCTCTCTGACTGTACCCAATTTTAAAGTGTTTTTTGAGGTTATTGGATAGGAAATTTAATGAGGATTCCAAAAATGTGCTTAAAACTGTCATTTTCCCACTCCAAGTGGATTTTACAAGCGATTTTGTCTCTGACTGTCCTGTCAAACTGTGTTTCTGAGAGTTCCTAATTTAGCATTGTTTTTCTCCCTGACTGTACCAAATTTTTAAGTGTTTTTTTACGTCATTGGATAGGAAATTTAGTGAGGATTCCAAAAATGTGCTTAAAAACGTGATTCGGGCACTCCAAGTGGGTTTTACAAGTGATTTTGTCTCTGACTGTCTTTTAAAACTGTGTTTCTGACAGTTTAAACTTTGACACCACTTTTCTCCCTGACTGTACTCAATTTTAAAGTGTTTTTTACGTCATTAGATAGGAAATTTAGTGAGGATTCCAAAAATGTGCTTAAAACTGTCATTTTCTCACTCCAAGTGGGTTTTACAGGCAATTTTGTCCCTGACTGTTCTTTCAAACTGTCTTTCTGACAGCTCAAACTTTGACACCACTTTTCTCTCTGACTGTACCCAATTTTAAAGTGTTTTTTGACGTTATTGGATAGGAAATTTAATGAGGATTCCAAAAATGTGCTTAAAAACATGGTTTGGTCACTCCAAGTGGGTTTTACACGCAATTTTGTCCCTGAATGTCCTTTAAACAAAATGTTCAAATTCCAGACCACATATTCAACCGATTTGGTGCACCAAACCAGTTTTTGCTAAATAACTCAGAAACGGTAAAAGTTACAAAAAACTTGAAAGAGACCAAAAATGTTCCTAATCAACTATTTGACCCAACACCGTAAATCTCCAGAACCGTTTTTGCTTCCACTATACAGAGTGTGCACGAAAAGTAGGGTGGTTTCGGTTTTTTGCCCACCCTGTACATACATTTTCAGATAGATTTTTTTCTCAAACACCACAGGAAAGAGCAGCTCAAGACGGTTAATTTGAGTGGTTAAACCACCAGGAAATCCAAAAAATAACCGAGTTACAGGGTGTTCAAATTTTAGACCACCAAAACTGGTTTGGTGCAACCAAACCAGTTTTGGCTAAACAACTCAAAAACGGTAAAAGTTACGAAAAATTTCAAAGACACCTAAAACATTCCTAATCAACTCCTTAACGCAGCACCGTAACTTTTCGGCTCAATTTTTGCTTCCACCATACAGGGTGTGCAGGAAAAGTATGGTGCTTCCCTATTTTCGCTCACCCTGTACGCATTTTTTTAGTTACAATTTTCTGCTCAACACCCCTGAAAAGAGCAGCTCAAGACGGTTAATTTGAGTGGTCGAACCACCCTGTACGTTAGAAAATAACCGAGTTACAGGGTGTCCAAATCAATCTTCCTGTTTTTCCACCGAAAATAACGCAATTTTCGCGATTTTTTCGGTGGAAAACCACCCCTTAACCCTTCACTGGCTAAAAAATCAATAAAAACCTTACCCCACATTTTTCTAAGGGTCGAATGTGTCACCCACGCTTTTTTTTTTTTTCGGCCGCCGAATTTCTTTAATGAAAGGGCCCCAGCAAGGGTTTTGCAACCCTTATTTTTTACCCCCATCTAATTACCGGGGTTTTTTTTTTTCTTCTTGCCTGGGGGAGAAAACGTATCGATCCACGCAGTTGTCTGGGCAATCGCAGGTCCCCAAAGTCGTTTTTTTCCTCTTTTTTCTGATTGGGACACCCTGTATATTTTTGTGTCAATTTTGGGTTGTTTTTTGCCGGTTTCAGGTGGAGAAAAGCATTCTAAGCACTTTTGGTCTCTCGGGAAATTCTTGTTACTCTAACCGTTTTCGAGATATTCGACTTTTTTGAGTTTTTGGAAAAATGCTAATTTTCGAAATTTTGTATTTTGGCTGTTTTTTTGGGTTAAAAACACTCAAAATGTTTGTCTTAGAATTCTCTCTATTTTTGGTATCTTGCAAAATTTCTGTAACTCTAACCGTTTCAGAGATATATGATTATTTTGAGTTTTTTTCCGTTTTTTCTGATTGGGACACCCTGTATATTATTGTGTCAGTTTCGCTTTTTTTTTGCCGGTTTTAGGTGGAAAAAAGCATTCTAAGCACTTTTGGTCTCTCGGGAAATTTCTGTTACTCTAACCGTTTTCGAGATATTCGACTTTTTTGAGTTTTTGGAAAAAGGCAAATTTTCGAAATTTTGTATTTTGGCTGTTTTTTTGGGTTAAAAACACTCAAAATGCTTGTCATAAAATTCTCTCTATTTTTGGTGTCTTGCAAAATTTCTGTAACTCTAACCGTTTCAGAGATATATGATTATTTTGAGGTTTTTTCTGATTGGGACACCCTGTATATTTTTGTGTCAATTTTGGGTTATTTTTTGCCGGTTTTAGGTGGAAAAAAGCATTCTAAGCACTTTTGGTCTCTCGGGAAATTTCTGTTACTCTAACCGTTTTCGAGATATTCGACTTTTTTGAGTTTTTGGAAAAAGGCAAATTTTCGAAATTTTTTATTTTGGCTGTTTTTTTGGGTTAAAAACACTCAAAATATTTGTCATAAAATGCTCTTCTATTTTTGGTGTCTTGCAAAATTTCTGTAACTCTAACCGTTTCAGAGATATATGATTACTTTTGAGTTTTTTCCGTTTTTTCTGATTGGGACACCCTGTATATTATTGTGTCAGTTTTGGGTTTGTTTTTTGCCGGCAATTTAGGTGCGAAAAAGGCATTCTGAAGCACTTGTGTACGGTCTACTCGGAAATGTCTTGTTACTCTAACTGGCACTTTTCGAGATATTCGACTTTTTTGAGTTTTTGGAAAATTGCAATTTTCAAAATTTTGTATTTTGCCGCCCTTTTTCCGCCCCCGGGGGCGGGCGGAAGTGGTTCGTCTTATTAGCCGCCCCATTTTAGACGTCCACCCCAAATTTCAAGTAAATCAGTCAAACGGTTTGGGAGATAGAGCAAAAAAACTTTCTGGGGTTTTCATAATTGGTGAGGTTATGACACACCGTTTATTAAAAATTGTGTTGCAATTTTTAAAATTCTGTATCTCGGTTATTTTTCTGGATTTCAGGACACCAAAAAAAACTCAAAATATTCATCTTAAAATGCTCTTTAATTTTGGTCTCTTTGAAAATTTCTGTAACTCTAACCGTTTCTGAGATATTTGACTTTTTTTGATTTTTTTGAGTTTTTTCTAGAAAATTGCACCCAACATTTTGAAAACACCGTATCTCGGTTATTTTTTGACTTTCAGCAAACTTTAAAAACTCAAAATGTTTGTCTTGGACTGCTCTTTATTTTTGGTTTCTTGTGAAATTTTCGTAACTCTAACCGTTTACGAGATTTTTTGAAAATTGCTTTACAATTTTTAAAATTCTGTATCTCGGTTATTTTTCCGATTTCAGGAACCAAAAAAAACTCAAAATATTCACCTTAAAACACTCTTTAATTTTGGTTTCATGTAAAATTTCCGTAACTCTAACCGTTTAAGAGATTTTACTATTTTGAGTTTTTTTCTTAAAAATTGCACCCAAAATTTTGAAAATTGTGTATCTCGGCTATTTTTTGTGTTTCAGCAACTAAAAAAAACTCAAAATGTTTGTCTTAAAATCCTCTTTATTTTTGGTGTCTTGCAAAATGTTTGTAACTCTAACCGTTCACGAGATTTTTAGAAAATTGAGTACAAGTTTTGAAAATTCCGTATCTCGGTTATGTTTCACATTTCAGCAACCAGAAAAAACTCAAAATATTCACCTTGAAATGCTCTTTAATTTTGATCTCTTGCAAAGTTTCCGTAACTCTAACCGTTTCTGAGATATACGACTTTTTTGAGTTTTTTTGTTGTTTTCTTCAAAATAGAACCCAAAATTTTGAAAACACCATATCTCGGCTATTTTTTGGGTTTCAGCCACTAAAAAAAAATCAAAATGTTTGTCTTAAAATCCTCTTTAATTTCGTTGCCTTGCAAAATGTTTGTAACTCTAACCGTTCACGAGATTTTTTGAAAATTGCATACAAATTTTGAAAATTCCGTATCTCGGTTATTTTTTGGGTTTCAGCAATCAGAAAAAACTCAAAATATTCACCTTGAAATGCTCTTTAATTTTGATTTCTTGCAAAATTTCCGTAACTCTAACCGTTTCTGAGATATACGACTTTTTTGAGTTTTTTTGTTGTTTTCTTCAAAATAGAACCCAAAATTTTGAAAACACCATATCTCGGCTATTTTTTGGGTTTCAGCAACTAAAAAAAATTCAAAATGTTTGTCTTAAAATCCTCTTTATTTTTGGTGTCTTGCAAAATGTTTGTAACTCAGCCCGTTTACGAGATTTTTTGAAAATTGCATACAAATTTTGAAAAAAACTTTGAAGGGCTGTAGTACCTTTATTTTATAACCTTTTTGCTTATATTATTATATCTTCTTAAAGGGCTTGAAAAGGGCTACAAACTGAAAAAAAAATCAAGTTGATAGCCCTTTAGGTTTCCAAGATATTTTAGTTTAAAGTTTCACCCTTGAAACACCATTCTGGGTTTGCTTTGCAAACTTTGAAGGGCTGTAGTACCTTTACTTTATAACCTTTTTGCTTATATTATTATATCTTCTTAAAGGGCTTGAAAAGGGCTACAAACTGAAAAAAAAATCAAGTTGGTAGCCCTTTAGGTTTCCAAGATATTTTAGTTTAAAGTTTCACCCTTGAAACTCCATTCTAGTTTTGCTTTGCAAAACTTTGAAGGGCTGTAGTACCTTTACTTTATAACCTTTTTGCTTATATTATTATATCTTCTTAAAGGGCTTGAAAAGGGCTACAAACTGTCAAAAAAATCAAGTTGCTAGCCCTTTGGGTAACAAAGTTACAACAATTCAAACTTCACCCTTTAAAATTTGACCCTCGATTGGTGGTACCAGGTTTGAAGGGCTGTAGTACCACCACCCTTGGACCGATTTTTTTAAGCGACCATATCATTTTGAAGGGCTCGAAAAGGGCTACAATTTGAGCCAAAAATCAGGCTCCTAACTCAACTCGTTCCGGAGATATTACAAGTCAAAGAAAAAAAGTCCTTTAAAAAATTCACGTTGTCAGAAAAGGGTTGAAGACCTTCTCACCCTCACGATTTAGGTCTTATCGATTTTTTTTTTCATTATTTTTTTAGCAAGTGGCCACCATTGACGTACTAACCAATTTTCTGGGTGGGTTACACGGGGAAATAAAGCGACGTTTCGGCGTCCCTGAAGAGGGCGCAAAAGGGTGAATCTCGCGGGGGACTAAGACAAGGGATCGATATAACTCTTCCGTGGGGTGGAAAAAAAACGGAAAAAAAACCTCCGTGGGGTAGTTTTTCCACCCCCCCACAAAACCATCGACGTTCTAACCGTACCGAGTTGAACAAAACAGTGCGCAGTGTAACGCAAGTTTAGAAGGTCGATGGTTTTGTATTAAATTCGGCGCGGCAAATTCGACGGTGGAATTTTAATCAAAATGCCCTTAAAATTTAAATGCCCCCAAAAGAAAAAAAAGCCCTTTGCCGCTTTATATTTACTGATACCCGATCGATATTGGGCCCTTTCAAAATCAAACCGTTTCAAATTTACTAATTTGTTGTTTAAAACTTTTATTTGACAGTTGACGTCAAAATGTCACTGAAGCAAAAATGTAGCCCAGAGTGTCAGCTTTCAGAAAATGTCATTAAACCACGTGATTGGTTGGACGGTTTGGCCGCTAGAGGACGTCAAAGTCACCCTTGACAAAAATGTCGTTTTTTTGACATGGGTTGCTTTGACCTTGAATAACTCGCTTATTTGACAGTTGACGTCAAAATGTCACTGAAGCAAAAACTTTGAAATCCAAAGGGCTACAAAGTTGATTTTTTTGACAGTTTGTAGCCCTTTTCAAGCCCTTTAAGAAGATATAATAATATAAGCAAAAAGGTTATAAAGTAAAGGTACTACAAGCCCGCAAAGTTTGCAAAGCAAACCCAGAATGGAGTTTCAAGGGTGAAACTTTAAACTAAAGTATCTCGGAAACCTAAAGGGCTACAAAGTTGGTTTTTTTTTCAGTTTGTAGCCCTTTTCAAGCCCTTTAAGAAGATATAATAATATAAGCAAAAAGGTTATAAAATAAAGGTACTACAGCCCTTTAAAGTTTTGCAAAGCAACACCAGAATGAAGTTTCAAGGGTGAAACTTTAAACTAAAATATCTTGGAAACCTAAAGGGCTACTAACTTTATTTTTTTGACAGTTTGTAGCCCTTTTCAAGCCCTTTAAGAAGATATAATAATATAAGCAAAAAGGTTATAAAATAAAGGTACTACAGCCCTTTAAAGTTTTGCAAAGCAAAACTAGAATGAAGTTTCAAGGGTGAAACTTTAAACTAAAATATCTTGGAAACCTAAAGGGCTACAAAGTTGATTTTTTTTTCAGTTTGTAGCCCTTTTCAAGCCCTTTAAGAAGATATAATAATATAAGCAAAAAGGTTATAAAGTAAAGGTACTACAGCCCTTCAAAGTTTGCAAAGCAAAACCAGAATGGAGTTTCAAGGGTGAAACTTTAAACTAAAATATCTTGGAAACCTAAAGGGCTACTAAATTGATTTTTTTTTCAGTTTGTAGCCCTTTTCAAGCCCTTTAAGAAGATATAATAATATAACCAAAAAGGTTTCAAAGTAAAGGTACTACAGCCCTTCAAAGTTTTGCAAAGCAAACGCAGAATGGAGTTTCAAGGGTGAAACTTTAAACTAAAATATCTTGGAAACCAAAAGGGCTATCAACTTGATTTTTTTTTCAGTTTGTAGCCCTTTTCAAGCCCTTTAAGAAGATATCATAATATAAGCAAAAAGGTTATAAAGTAAAGGTACTACAGCCCTTTAAAGTTTTGCAAAGCAAAACTAGAATGAAGTTTCAAGGGTGAAACTTTAAACTAAAATATCTTGGAAACCTAAAGGGCTACTAAATTGATTTTTTTTTCAGTTTGTAGCCCTTTTCAAGCCCTTTAAGAAGATATAATAATATAAGCAAAAAGGTTATAAAGTAAAGGTACTACAGCCCTTTAAAGTTTGCAAAGCAAAACCAGAATGGAATTTCAAAGATGGAACTTTAAACTAAAATATCTTGGAAACCTAAAGGGCTACAAAGTTGATTTTTTTTTCAGTTTGTAGCCCTTTTCAAGCCCTTTAAGAAGATATAATAATATAAGCAAAAAGGTTATAAAGTAAAGGTACTACAGCCCTTTAAAGTTTGCAAAGCAAAACCAGAATGGAATTTTAAAGATGGAACTTTAAACTAAAATATCTTGGAAACCTAAAGGGCTACAAAGTTGATTTTTTTTTCAGTTTGTAGCCCTTTTCAAGCCCTTTAAGAAGATATAATAATATAAGCAAAAAGGTTATAAAGTAAAGGTACTACAGCCCTTCAAAGTTTGCAAAGCAAAACTAGAATGAAGTTTCAAGGGTGAAACTTTAAACTAAAATATCTTGGAAACCAAAAGGGCTACAAAGTTGATTTTTTTTTCAGTTTGTAGCCCTTTTCAAGCCCTTTAAGAAGATATAATAATATAAGCAAAAAGGTTATAAAGTAAAGGTACTACAGCCCTTCAAAGTTTGCAAAGCAAACGCAGAATGGAGTTTCAAGGGTGAAACTTTAAACTAAAATATCTTGGAAACCTAAAGGGCTACCAACTTGATTTTTTTTTCAGTTTGTAGCCCTTTTCAAGCCCTTTAAGAAGATATCATAATATAAGCAAAAAGGTTATAAAGTAAAGGTACTACAGCCCTTCAAAGTTTTGCAAAGCAAAACCAGAATGGTGTTTCCAGGGTGAAACTTTAAACTAAAATATCTTGGGAACCTAAAGGGCTACCAACTTGATTTTTTTTTCAGTTTGTAGCCCTTTTCAAGCCCTTTAAGAAGATATAATAATATAAGCAAAAAGGTTATAAAGTAAAGGTACTACAGCCCTTTAAAGTTTGAAAGCAAAACCAGAATGAAGTTTCAAGGGTGAAACTTTAAAGTACAATATCTCGGGAAACCAAAGGGCTACCAAGTTGATTTTTTTTTCAGTTTGTAGCCCTTTTCAAGCCCTTTAAGAAGATATAATAATATAAGCAAAAAGGTTATAAAGTAAAGGTACTACAGCCCTTTAAAGTTTTGCAAAGCAAAACTAGAATGAAGTTTCAAGGGTGAAACTTTAAACTAAAATATCTTGGAAACCTAAAGGGCTATCAACTTGATTTTTTTTTCAGTTTGTAGCCCTTTTCAAGCCCTTTAAGAAGATATAATAATATAAGCAAAAAGGTTATAAAGTAAAGGTACTACAGCCCTTCAAAGTTTTGCAAAGCAAAACTAGAATGAAGTTTCAAGGGTGAAACTTTAAACTAAAATATCTTGGAAACCTAAAGGGCTACAAAGTTGATTTTTTTTTCAGTTTGTAGCCCTTTTCAAGCCCTTTAAGAAGATATAATAATATAATTTGTAGCCCTTTTCAAGCCCTTTAAGAAGATATCATAATATAAGCAAAAAGGTTGTAAAGTAAAGGTACTACAGCCCTTCAAAGTTTTGCAAAGCAAACGCAGAATGGAGTTTCAAGGGTGAAACTTTAAACTAAAATATCTTGGGAACCTAAAGGGCTACAATATTGATTTTTTTTTCAGTTTGTAGCCCTTTTCAAGCCCTTTAAGAAGACATCATAATATAAGCAAAAAGGTTGTAAAGTAATGGCACTACAGCCCTTCAAAGTTTTGCAAAGCAAAAGCAAAATGGAGTTTCAAGGGTGAAACTTTAAACTAAAATATCTTGGAAACCTAAAGGGCTAACAACTTGATTTTTTTTTCAGTTTGTAGCCCTTTTCAAGCCCTTTAAGAAGATATAATAATATAAGCAAAAAGGTTATAAAGTAAAGGTACTACAGCCCTTTAAAATTTTGCAAAGCAAAACCAGAATGAAGTTTCCAGGGTGAAACTTTAAACTAAAATATCTTGGAAACCAAAAGGGCTACCAACTTGATTTTTTTTTCAGTTTGTAGCCCTTTTCAAGCCCTTTAAGAAGATATAATAATATAAGCAAAAAGGTTATAAAGTAAAGGTGCTACAGCCCTTTAAAGTTTTGCAAAGCAACACCAGAATGGAGTTTCAAGGGTGAAACTTTAAACTAAAATATCTTCGAAACCAAAAGGGCTACCAACTTGATTTTTTTTTCAGTTTGTAGCCCTTTTCAAGCCTTTTAAGAAGATATAATAATATAAGCAAAAAGGTTATAAAGTAAAGGTACTACAGCCCTTCAAAGTGTGCAAAGCAAAACCAGAATGGAGTTTCAAAGATGGAACTTTAAACTAAAATATCTTGGAAACCTAAAGGGCTACCAAATTTGATTTTTTTTTCAGTTTGTAGCCCTTTTCAAGCCTTTAAGAAGATATAATAATATAACCAAAAAGGTTTCAAAGTAAAGGTACTACAGCCCTTCAAAGTTTTGCAAAGCAAAACCAGAATGAAGTTTCCAGGGTGAAACTTTAAACTAAAATATATTGGAAACCAAAAGGGCTACCAACTTGATTTTTTTTTCAGTTTGTAGCCCTTTTCAAGCCCTTTAAGAAGATATAATAATATAAGCAAAAAGGTTATAAAGTAAAGGTACTACAGCCCTTTAAAATTTTGCAAAGCAACACCAGAATGAAGTTTCCAGGGTGAAACTTTAAACTAAAATATCTTGGAAACCAAAAGGGCTACCAACTTGATTTTTTTTTCAGTTTGTAGCCCTTTTCAAGCCCTTTAAGAAGATATAATAATATAAGCAAAAAGGTTATAAAGTAAAGGTGCTACAGCCCTTTAAAGTTTTGCAAAGCAACACCAGAATGGAGTTTCAAGGGTGAAACTTTAAACTAAAAATATCTTCGAAACCAAAAGGGCTACCAACTTGATTTTTTTTCAGTTTGTAGCCCTTTTCAAGCCTTTTAAGAAGATATAATAATATAAGCAAAAAGGTTATAAAGTAAAGGTACTACAGCCCTTCAAAGTGTGCAAAGCAAAACCAGAATGGAGTTTCAAAGATGGAACTTTAAACTAAAATATCTTGGAAACCTAAAGGGCTACCAAATTGATTTTTTTTTCAGTTTGTAGCCCTTTTCAAGCCCTTTAAGAAGATATAATAATATAACCAAAAAGGTTTCAAAGTAAAGGTACTACAGCCCTTCAAAGTTTTGCAAAGCAAAACCAGAATGAAGTTTCCAGGGTGAAACTTTAAACTAAAATATCTTGGAAACCAAAAGGGCTACCAACTTGATTTTTTTTTCAGTTTGTAGCCCTTTTCAAGCCCTTTAAGAAGATATAATAATATAAGCAAAAAAGGTTATAAAGTAAAGGTACTACAGCCCTTTAAAATTTTGCAAAGCAACACCAGAATGAAGTTTCCAGGGTGAAAACTTTAAACTAAAATATCTTGGAAACCTAAAGGGCTATCAACTTGATTTTTTTTCAGTTTGTAGCCCCTTTTCAAGCCCTTTATAAGATATATATAATATAAGCAAAAAGGTTTCAAAGTAAAGGTACTACAGCCCTTTAAATTTTGCAAAAGCAAAACTAGAATGGAGTTTCAAGGGTGAAACTTTAAACTAAAATATCTCGGGAAACCAAAAGGGCTATCAACTTGATTTTTTTTTCCGTTTGTAGCCCTTTTCAAGCCCTTTAAGAAGATATAATAATATAAGCAAAAAGGTTATAAAGTAAAGGTACTACAGCCCTTCAAAGTTTGCAAAGCAAAAGCAGAATGGAGTTTCAAGGGTGAAACTTTAAACTAAAATATCTTGGAAACCTAAAGGGCTACAAAGTTGATTTTTTTTTCAGTTTGTAGCACTTTTCAAGCCCTTTAAGAAGATATAATAATATAAGCAAAAAGGTTATAAAGTAAAGGCCCTACAGCCCTTCAAAGTTTGCAAAGCAAAACCAGAATGGAGTTTCAAGGGTGAAACTTTAAACTAAAATATCTTGGAAACCTAAAGGGCTATCAAGTTGATTTTTTTTTTCAGTTTGTAGCCCCTTTTCAAGCCCTTTAAGAAGATATCATAATATAAGCAAAAAGGTTGTAAAGTAATGGCACTACAGCCCTTCAAAGTTTTGCAAAGCAAACGCAGAATGGAGTTTCAAGGGGTGAAACTTTAAACTAAAATATCTTGGAAACCTAAAGGACTATCAAGTTGATTTTTTTTTCAGTTTGTAGCCCTTTTCAAGCCCTTTAAGAAGATATAATAATATAACCAAAAAGGTTTCAAAGTAAAGGTACTACAGCCCTTTAAAATTTTGCAAAGCAAAACCAGAATGAAGTTTCCAGGGTGAAACTTTAAACTAAAATATCTTGGAAACCAAAAGGGCTATCAAGTTGATTTTTTTTTCAGTTTGTAGCCCTTTTCAAGCCCTTTAAGAAGATATCATAATATAAGCAAAAAGGTTGTAAAGTAATGGCACTACAGCCCTTCAAAGTTTGCAAAGCAAAACCAGAATGGAGTTTCAAGGGTGAAACTTTAAACTAAAATATCTTGGAAACCTAAAGGGCTATCAAGTTGATTTTTTTTTCAGTTTGTAGCCCTTTTCAAGCCCTTTAAGAAGATATCATAATATAAGCAAAAAGGTTGTAAAGTAATGGCACTACAGCCCTTCAAAGTTTTGCAAAGCAAACGCAGAATGGAGTTTCAAGGGTGAAACTTTAAACTAAAATATCTTGGAAACCTAAAGGGCTACCAACTTGATTTTTTTTTCAGTTTGTAGCCCTTTTCAAGCCCTTTAAGAAGATATAATAATATAACAAAAAGGTTTCAAAGTAAAGGTACTACAGCCCTTTAAAATTTTGCAAAGCAAAACCAGAATGAAGTTTCCAGGGTGAAACTTTAAACTAAAATATCTTGGAAACCAAAAGGGCTACCAACTTGATTTTTTTTTCAGTTTGTAGCCCTTTTCAAGCCCTTTAAGAAGATATAATAATATAACCAAAAAGGTTTCAAAGTAAAGGTACTACAGCCCTTTAAAATTTTGCAAAGCAAAACCAGAATGAAGTTTCCAGGGTGAAACTTTAAACTAAAATATCTTGGAAACCAAAAGGGCTACCAACTTGATTTTTTTTTCAGTTTGTAGCCCTTTTCAAGCCCTTTAAGAAGATATCATAATATAAGCAAAAAGGTTGTAAAGTAAAGGTACTACAGCCCTTCAAAGTTTTGCAAAGCAAACGCAGAATGGAGTTTCAAGGGTGAAACTTTAAACTAAAATATCTTGGGAACCTAAAGGGCTACAATATTGATTTTTTTTTCAGTTTGTAGCCCTTTTCAAGCCCTTTAAGAAGATATAATAATATAAGCAAAAAGGTTATAAAGTAAAGGTACTACAGCCCTTTAAAGTTTTGCAAAGCAAAACTAGAATGGAGTTTCAAGGGTGAAACTTTAAACTAAAATATCTTGCAAACCTAAAGGGCTGCAAAGTTGATTTTTTTTTCAGTTTGTAGCCCTTTTCAAGCCCTTTAAGAAGATATAATAATATAAGCAAAAAGGTTATAAAGTAAAGGTACTACAGCCCTTCAAAGTGTGCAAAGCAAAACTAGAATAAAGTTTCAAGGGTGAAACTTTAAACTAAAATATCTTGGAAACCTAAAGGGCTACCAACTTGATTTTTTTTTCAGTTTGTAGCCCTTTTCAAGCCCTTTAAGAAGATATAATAATATAAGCAAAAAGGTTATAAAGTAAAGGTACTACAGCCCTTTAAAGTTTTGCAAAGCAAAACTAGAATGAAGTTTCAAGGGTGAAACTTTAAACTAAAATATCTTGGAAACCTAAAGGGCTACAAAGTTGATTTTTTTTTCAGTTTGTAGCCCTTTTCAAGCCCTTTAAGAAGATATAATAATATAAGCAAAAAGGTTATAAAGTAAAGGTACTACAGCCCTTCAAAGTGTGCAAAGCAAAACTAGAATGAAGTTTCCAGGGTGAAACTTTAAACTAAAATATCTCGGAAACCAAAAGGGCTACCAACTTGATTTTTTTACCAAATTGTAGCCCTTTTAGGGCTCGTGCGGCAACCAGTGACCTAATTTTGCTCTGGCAAAAAAATAAGGGCTAGAAGGGCAAAAAAAGGGCCAAAACACCCTTTTTTTTCTACCCCGTGCCGCAAGTCATCTGACGCGCTTTCGGCACACGATGGGGCCCTTCAAAGACCTGAAGGAGGTAAAAAGAATGCATCAGCGAAACGTGTGCAAGCCCTAAAAAATGCCCGCCCGCACCAACCCTTTAGGGCCCGCGCCCATTGCCGCCCAGGGCCGCAAAATGGTGCGGGCGGTAAAAACGCAATGCACCCGTTAGAGGGCGGTTTTTTTGCCTAAAATTCCCTTTTCTGCCCTTAATAATGATGGCATATGTTGGGGTTTCGTGGAAATCGCAAGGTCGCCCTACATCTAGCCCTTTTGTTGGACGAATTAAGGGTTTTTAAGATTTTTTCAGTTTTTTGAAGTTATCTCCTTCTGGGGGCCCCGTAGGGCAAAATTGCCCTTCGGCACTCTTGTAGAGAAGGTAATTCCCTACAACTTTACCTCTTTGAGATTTTGCGATATTTTTGCAAATAACGGAGATGTGACCGGTTGAATTGAGTGCTAGTGGTTTCCAAGCAGTTTTGGTGCGCCCAGACAGTTTTTTACAATTATCTCCCTTGGGAGGCCCTTAAGGGCAAAACTTCATAGAAGTAATCTTGTAGAGTGTAAAATTCCCTACAACTCTCTTTATTTACAATTTTACTGTAGCTCCTCAAATAACGGAGCTATGCAATGTTGAACTTTCATTTTGGAGTTATTTAAGCACTTGAGTGCATTGCAGACAGTTTTCGGCCTGTAGCTCCCTTAAATGGCCCTTTAGGGCAAAAATGCTTAGAAACGATCTTATAGAGAATGAAATTCCCTACAACTCTCCTTATTTACACTTTTGCTCTAACTGCTCAAATAACGGAGCTACGCTCTGTTAAACCTCCATTTTAGAGTTTTGGCCTGTAACTCCCTTAAACGGCCCTTTAGGGCAAAAATGCTTAGAAACGATCTTGTAGAGCTTAAAATTCCCTACAACTCTCTTTATTTACACTTTTGCTGTAGCTCCTCAAATAACGGAGCTATGCTCCTTTGAAATTACACTTTTGAATTATTGAAGCACTTGAGTGCATTGCAGACAGTTTTCGGCCTGTAGCTCCCTTAAATGGCCCTTTAGGGCAAAAATGCTTAGAAACGATCTTATAGAGAATGAAATTCCCTACAACTCTCCTTATTTACACTTTTGCTCTAACTGCTCAAATAACAGAGCTACACACTGTTGAACTTTCATTTTGGAGTTATTTAAGCACTTGAGTGAATTGCAGTCAGTTTTCGGCCTGCAGCTCCCTTAAACGGCCCTTCAGGGCAAAAATGCTTAGAAACGATCTTGTAGAGCGTAAAATTCCCTACAACTCTCCTTATTTACACTTTTGCTGTAGCTCCTCAAATAACGGAGCTATGCTCCTTTGAAATTACACTTTTGAATTATTGAAGCACTTGAGTGCATTGCAGACAGTTTTCGGCCTGTAGATCCCTTAAATGGCCCTTTAGGGCAAAAATGCTTAGAAACGATCTTGTAGAGAATGAAATTCCCTACAACTCTCCTTATTTACACTTTTGCTCTAACTGCTCAAATAACGGAGCTACGCTCTGTTGAACCTCATTTTGGAGTTACTGAAGCACTTGAGTGCATTGCAGACAGTTTTCGGCCTGTAGCTCCCTTAAACAGCCCTTTAGGGCAAAAAGGCTTAGAAGCGATCTTGTAGAGAATGAAATTTCCTACAACTTTTCTTCTTTAAGGTTTTTGAAAAATTTGAAAAATAACGAAGATACGGTCCATCGAAACTTTCGGGGCCCTTAAGGGCAAAAGGGCCGAAATTTATGCGGCGCATTTTTTTTAAAAGGGTGGCCCTTAGCTACGAGGCCGGGAAAGAGTTAATATTGATCCGGTTTTTTTTTTCCCTCTCGGTTCTTCTTTATTTGAGTCCCCCCCTCTCTCTCCCCTACCAACCCCCCCCCCGCCACCCCATTTGGCCCTTCGCGGGGGTTTTTTTCCGCGTTCAGAGCCACCCCTCGCATTTTTTTTCGTTTCCCCCCCCACCCCCGCCTCCAGGGGGATGATAAGCGTCACCATGGCAACGCAGCAGGTGCCAGCCGGAGGCACGCAACAACAAGAGTATCACTGTCACCATCTCAAAGGGCCAATTACGCGTTTTCTTTGACGCCCTCTAGCGCCCAAACCACTTAACCAATGAACTTATGTAATGACATTTTTGGAAAGCTCTTACTGTGAGCTATCTTTTTGATTCAGTGACATTTTGACGTCAAGTGTCAAATAAGCGAGTTATTCAAGGTTAAAGTGACAAAAGTGTCAAAAAACCACTCTAGAGTGACTTGCGTCACTTTGACGCCCTCTAGCGGCCAAACCACTTAACCAATCAACTTAAGTAATGACATTTTTGGAAAGCTCTTACTGTGAGCTATCTTTTTGCTTCAGTGACATTTTGACGTCAAGTGTCAAATAAGCGAGTTATTCAAGGTTAAAGTGTCAAAAGTGTCAAAAAACCACTCTAAAGTGACTCGCGTCACTTTGACGCCCTCTAGCGGCCAAACCACGTAACCAATCAACTTAAGTAATGACATTTTTGGAAAGCTCTCACTGTGAGCTATCTTTTTGCTTCAGTGACATTTTGCCGTCAAGTGTCAAATAAGCGAGTTATTTAGGGGCAAACCTAAAACTGTCAAATTTTTGGCCCAAAAACCGTGATTTTTTGACTTTTTTTCTGTTATTTGCACTCAAATTTGGATTTTTCAAAACGTCACCGTAAAGAAGATTTAAAATGCTACAAAATGGCGTTTAAACCAATTTTCTAGCTTTTTCAGTTTTTGAGATATTCCAACTCAAAAATCCCTAGATACAGTCGGAACCAAAGTAGTTGGCCGATTTGAGACGCACTATAGATTTTTCGGAAATTCGCTTTAAATTACGTTTTCCTCGATTTTTTGGGTTATTTTGGGGTGGATTGCACCCCCCGTGTGGGGGTGGGGGCTGCGCCCCCCCTACAGGGGCGAGAAAGGGGGGGAAGGGGTTCAAAACACTTTTTGGCCTGTAACTCCCTTAAACGACCTTTTAGAACGAAAGTTATTGAAAGCAATTTTGCAGAGAATAAAATTTGCTACAATTTTTGTTATTGGCACTTTTGACGTCAAGTGTCAAATAAGCGAGTTATTCAAAGTTGAGGGGTTGAGCTCTCTGNNTTGTAATGNCACTNANCTTAACTCAGCGTCNGNTNTNNNTTNNGGAGNNGTGAGNGGTNTAGCANACCCACNNCCNTTCAAATTCATTGTTGCTGNCGGNTACTTTAANGATTAGNATATCCCTGGGACTNGCAGNAAGNNTGNCGNCGCGCAAGCCCTAGNNTTCNGTGAAGCAATGACTNGTAANNNAAGGTNGCNNANTATNAANNTNCTTANGTCNGGGANTNNANATGNTGCACNTTACATANCNGNTNCATCACGTNGNTTNAGNNNANCNTNGGCTCTCTACGNTCTCNGCCGCTCACNNCNTTTNCNCNTGNAGACGTNATTTCNNTGCANACTTCCCGTGGTACNTCGGANNANNCGTTGGTACGNGGTAGTCNCNCCGNNCTGTTNCCATAAAAAGNTGCNGGGNATNTNTNANACCNTCNAANNCCGNTATCNTTGAGTNAAGNGNAATGNGTCTAGAAAGCNCTANGTTGCACACGCCGCAAGTAAACTGTCTCTCTCTGTTTGGTTCTTTTGCGCACTCGGACGGCGTGGGGGACACCTCGTCTCTTTCCATCTTCCATCTTCGTTTACTGGTCGGGTCCACGTTGTTGTTGTTGTTGGAGGGAGAGAGAGGTTCGCTGCTCGTCACCGGGGAGGGGGGCGAGGGGGGTGAGGGGGGCGGCCAGTTGAGCGGCATCAGCGGGTGGAACATCCCCTGGTTCAGGGTGGCCGCCATCAGCTGGCTGGCCATCAGAAATGGACTGAAGATGCCCTGCGCCTGGAACATTAGCGGCTGGTGGGGCTTGTCCTGGTCCTGGTCCAGCAACTCTGCAAATTACAAGAAACGCTGTATCATCCGCCTAAACTTTTGTTTTTTTTTTAAACTAAGTTAACTCGATTATTTGAGGAGTTATCGCAAAAGTGCTAAGAAGAAAAGTTGTAGGGAATTTCATTCCCTACAACACTTATTCCCATGACTTTTGCCCTAAAGGGCCGTTTAAGGGAGTTGCAGGACCAAAAACCCTTTTAAACACATTTTTTTTTTACGTTTGACACTTTTTTGACACGGGTTGCTTTGACCTTGAATAACCCCGTTATTTGACGTTTGACGTCAAAAAGTCACTGAAACAAAAAGATAGCCCAGAGTGTAAGCTTTCTGAAAATGTCCCCCCACGAGTTGATTGGTTACACCGTTTGGCCGCTAGAGGCCGTCAAACTCCTGACAGCTTCAGTAACATCATGGACGAGTTTCAACGCAGGTAGTTAAAAGTTTGAGGCTGTATAACTCGATTATTTGAGGAGTTATCGCAAAAGTGCCAAGAACTAAAGTTGTAGGGAATTTCATTCCCTACAACACCTATTCTGATGACTTTGGCCCTAAAGGGCCGTTTAAGGGAGTTGCAGACCAAAAACCCTTTTAAACGCATTTTTTTTTACGTTTGACACTTTAAATAACACTTTTGACACCGTGTGGAATAGTTTTTTTACTTTCAGTATGTCAAACTTGACGTTTACGTTTTTTCAGCACTGTTTTTCCGGATTTTTCCAGGGTTATTACTATCAACCTTTAACCAATCAAAATTGTCACTTTTTTGACACTCGTTGCTTTGACCTTGAATAACTTCGTTATTTGACACTTGACGTCAAAAGCGTAAATGAGAAAAGTTGTAGGAAATTTTGCGGTCTACAAAGTTGCTCTCAATGACCTTTGCTCTAAAGGGCCATTTAAGAAAGTTACACTCGGACAACTCTTTTGACACTTTAAGTTTTACTTTTGACACTTTTCAGTGTATTTTTTTTTTACTTTTGACAACTCAAACTTGGCGTTTCTTGTTTTTTTTGACTTGAAATTTTGTGGGTTTACACTTTTAAGTGCACCTCTTTTAATTGTCATGTTTTGACTTTTGACACTTTAAAATGGAATTTTTTTTTGACTTTGACACTTGTTAATTTGTAACCTTTTACGCTCGTGTTAATTGTGACTTTGACACTTTTTAGTGTCAATTTTTTTTTTACTTTTGACACTTGACAACAGCGTTTTTAACTCTCACAAAATGGCCCAATTTTTGAATTGAAATATCTGAAAAACTGAAAAAGTTAGAAAATCCATTTAAACGCCATTTTGTGGCATTTTTTATTCTCTTTCCAATGGTGTATAAAAAAATCAAATTTGGAGTGCAAATAACTGAAAAAAGTCAAAAAAACTCGAAAAAGTGACTTGTTTTGGATTTGACCCTAAATAAGTCACTTATTTGACACTTGACGTCAAAATGTCACTGAAGCAAAAAAATAACTCACATTCTAAGCTTTGGTGAGATTGAGTACTCTGTTTCTAGCCTCCAGAGGGCGTCAAAGTCAAAAACTGCCTCCATTCTGACACTGATTGCTTTGACTTTGAATAATTCGTCAATTTGACAAGTTACGTCAAAATGTCACATGACCTATTTTGTAGCCCGCAGTTTAAGCTTTCCAAAAATATCCCCCCACGTATTAATTCGTTACACCGTTTGGCCGCTAGAGGGCGTTAAATGTTGTTGTTAACTAACAACCCATTTCTGTTTGTTTTTTCGATAACGTGCCGTACGACGTCATTTTGACTTAACTGTCACTTGTCACTAAATTAATAAATTATTTTAGTTGTTTGTGTGTTTTTTCAACCTGGCAACACCGCATATGGAGCGTAAGTTTAAATCGGGCAACGCTGCGTAATAAAATTGGGAAAATCCTAAAACCGCCCATTACTAGTGGCGTCCGCCGCAAAGCCCAGCCCTAGCGGCCGTTCAGCTGTCAACGCTGTCATTTATCAGTCAGTGCCTGACGTTTAGCGGGAGGGGACGCGCGTTCCATGCGACCTGCTCCGCAATTTCACTCAAAAAAGCGGGTAAAAGTGCGATTTGAGGGGCGCAAAGTACCTCAAAATGTTCGTTAGACTGTCCCGGTTGTGTGAGTGTAAGTGGTTTAGTGCCCCGGCCCCCATTACCCCCCAAAAACCGGGTGGATAAGGTGAAGGAACGGTAAACGCGCGCAAACACCCAAAAAGTGAGTCTAAAGTCAATTTTTGATGCTTTTCTCGTTGAAAATCGCTGGAAAAGTGGAATGTGCGGTTATTGCGCGCATTTTCCGGGCTTTTCCGAAGCGTTTCAACCGCAAAAAGCACTGGGGGCCGGTTTTTCTCCGGTGTGATTCAAAATGGCCGCCACCCTGTGATTTACCCGGGCACACCGTTGCCGATTATTCATTTTGTTAAGTCAGGCAGTGTTGCCAAATGGCTTACTGTTCAAAGTGAGCAGATTTAGGGAGTTTCTCCCTGGATTTCCTAAAAAATATCTGTATTAGTTGACTCTTAGAGGCTTCTGGCAAGTTTAAAACAATCTTAACAAAGATTTAGAGGCCTTCTGGCAATTTAAGATGGCTTCCAGAGGCTTCTGGCAACTTAAAATGGCCTCCAGAGGCTTCTGGCAACTCAAACTGGCCTCCAGAGGCATCTGGCAACTTTTTATTACAATTTTTGACGTTTTACATTTTTCAGGGTATTATTACCAACCTAACCAATCAAAATTGTCACTTTTTTGACACGGGTTGCTTTGACCTTGAATAACTCCGTTATTTGACATTTGACGTCAAAATGTCATTGAAGCAAAAAGATAGCCCAGAGTGTAAGCTTTCTGAAAATGTCCCCCCACGAGTTGATTGGTTGCACCGTTTGGCCGCTAGAGGCCGTCAAAGTCACCCCCCTGACAAACTGGTCACTTTTTTGACACTCGTTGCTTTAACGTTGAATAACCCCGTTATTTGACACTTGACGTCAAAATGTCACAGAAGCAAAAAGATAGCCCAGAAGGTAAGCTTTCTGAAAATGTCCCCCCACGAGTTGATTGGTTACACCGTTTGGCCGCTAGAGGCCGTCAAAATCAAAACTGTCAAAATAACACAGTTTAGACAATTTTGTCGGGCAAAAAAATGACATTTTTTGGTAGATTTTGTGGGCCCTTTGGCGTCTAATAAAGGGCCGGCCCTTAATGAATCATTAACGCAAACTCCTCCCCGCGTTTTGACGGTAGAGGGCGCAGTCGCGAAAATCCATTATCTCTTTCCCTCATTAGGCCCTTCGTATATCTAACCCTTTCCTGAAGGGCTTTTTGGGGTGGCCATTAAAACCCTTCCTGACGGTGGATTCTTAGTCTGGTTTATCGATTTTTAATGGGGGGGATACATTTTCTTTCCCCCCCCCCCCTCCCTCCCTCCCTCTCTCTCTTCTCAGGCTTTTCTTATGCCCTTCTCAATCCCCAACTTACAAGTTTTATGGCCCTTTTAGGGCTTTTGGCCCACTAGATTTGTATAGACGGCGTTTATGGGAAAAATTGCTTACAGGGTGTCCAAAAAAACCAAAAGAAACTTGAAAGTAACCCTTTTCCAGTTTTGACCGCGTTTACCTCATTTAAAGTCCGTGAAACTGGTGTAAATCAAGTCATTTGAACGTAGAAAGCAATTTTGAACATTTTTGGTCTCTTGCTAAATTTCCGTATCTCTCATAGTTCCGGAGATATTCAATATTTTTGACTTTTTTTTTGGAAAATTTTGAAAATTCAGTATCTCGGTTATTTTTCGAGTTTTGGTGACCGTAAAAATGTCAAAAAATTCGTCTTGAGCTGCTCTTTCATCTCCTACAAATAGCGGCACGATTAAGAGTATACAGGGTGTCCAAAAAAATTAAAAGAAATTTGAAAGTAACGCTCTTCCAGTTTTGACCGCGTTTACCTCATTTTAAGTAAATGGAACTGGTGTAAACCTAGTCATTTAGAGGCAAAAAGGCATTCTGAACATTTTTGGTCTCTTGCTAAATTTCCGTATCTCTCATCGTTCCGGAGATATTCAATATTTTTGACTTTTTTTTTGGAAAATTTTGAAAATTCAGTATCTCGGTTATTTTTCGAGTTTTGGTGACCGTAAAAATGTCAAAATATTCGTTTTGAACTGCTCTTTCATCTCCTACAAACAGCGGCACGATTAAGAGTATACAGGGTGTCCAAAAAAATTAAAAGAAATTTGTCAGTAACGCTCTTCCAGTTTTGACCGCGTTTACCTCATTTTAAGTAAGTGGAACTGGTGTAAACCTAGTCATTTAGACGCAAAAAGGCATTCTGAACATTTTTGGTCTCTTGCTAAATTTCCGTATCTCTCATAGTTCCGGAGATATTCAATATTTTTGACTTTTTTTTTGGAAAATTTTGAAAATTCAGTATCTCGGTTATTTTTCGAGTTTTAGCGACCGTAAAAATGTCAAAATATTCGTCTTTGGCTGCTCTTTCATCTCCTATAAATAACAGCACGATTAAGAGTATACAGGGTGTCCAAAAAAATTAAAAGAAATTTGTCAGTAACGCCCATCTTCCAGTTTTGACCGCGTTTACCTCATTTTAAGTAAGTGGAACTGGTGTAAACCTAGTCATTTAGACGCAAAAAGGCATTCTGAACATTTTTGGTCTCTTGCTAAATTTCCGTATCTCTCATCGTTCCGGAGATATTCAATATTTTTGACTTTTTTTTTGAAAATTTTGAAAATTCAGTATCTCGGTTATTTTTCGAGTTTTAGTGACCGTAAAAATGTCAAAATATTCGTCTTGATCTGCTCTTTCATCTCCTATAAATAGCAGCACGATTAAGAGTATACAGGGTGTCCAAAAAAATTAAAAGAAATTTGAAAGTAACACTCTTCCAGTTTTGACCGCGTTTACCTCATTTAAAGTCAGTGAAACTGGTGTAAATCAAGTCATTTGAACGTAGAAAGCAATTTTGAACATTTTTGGTCTCTTGCTAAATTTCCGTATCTCTCATCGTTCGGGAGATATTCAATATTTTTGACTTTTTTTCTGGAAAATTTTGAAAATTCAGTATCTCGGTTATTTTTCCAGTTTCAGTGACCGTAAAAATGTCAAAAAAATCGTCTCGAGCTGCTCTTTCATATCCTATAAATAGCAGCACGATTAAAAGTATACAGGGTGTCCAAAAAAATTAAAAGAAATTTGACAGTAACGCCCTTCCAGTTTTGACCGCGTTTACCTCATTTTAAGTAAGTGGAACTGGTGTAAACCCAGTCATTTAGACGCAAAAAGACATTCTGAACATTTTTGGTCTCTTGCTAATTTTCTCTAACTCTAACCGTTTGCAAGATATTCGACTTTTTTCACTTTGCAAGCAAGACAAACTTTAGGGTGATTTTTGCATCCCACACGGTGCGCATTTGCCATTTGTTACAAAGGAATTTTTGAAGCCAATTTGGTCCTTATTGTTTCAGTGGTTTAGGATGATGATGCACAATGTACAGTCACTGTAAAAAGTCGAATTTTTCGGGTCGATAAGTGATTGTAAACCCGTTTCTTTGGTGTGAAAGAAAAAAAAATTTGAAAGTAGCCATTTTTGCCTGATAATGGATCTAATTTAATATTAATTCAGTGCGAGAGTGTACATACATACAGGAAATGTTTTTTTTTTTTTTTGATTAATCAAACGCCCAATTTAATCGTCTCTACGAAATTAAAATGGCGGCCTGAGGCGATTAAAACTAAAAAAAAATTACGGGACTTAAGGTCGAATTTCCCTTGCCGCAATCGGTCAAACTGTACGGCGTTAAGGCCTGGTTGGGCAGTGAATTGCACGCAAAAATCACCCTTACGTCTCAATTAGCCTAATTCCGATTCCGCGAGTTCAAATTTTGACGCCGACTTTTCTCCCTGACTGTACTCGATTTTTTAGTGTTTTTTTATGTCATTAGATAGGAAATTTAATGAGGATTCCAAAAATGTGCTTAAAACTGTCATTTTCCCACTCCAAGTGGGTTTTACAAGCGATTTTGTACCTGACTGTACTGTCAAACTGTCTTTCTGGCAGTTCAAAGTTTAACACTATTTTTCTCCCTGACTGTACTTAATTTTTTAGTGTTTTTTATGTCATTAGATAGGAAATTTAGTGGGGATTCCAAAAATGTACTTAAAACTGTCATTTTCCCACTGCAAGTGGGTTTGACAGACGATTTTGTCCCTGACTGTTCTTGTACATTGTGTTTCTGTCAGTTCAAACTTTGACGCCGCTTTTCTCCCTGACTGTACTAAATTTTGTAAAGTTTTTTTATGTCATTAGATAGGAAATTTAATGAGGATTCCAAAAATGTGCTTAAAACTGTCATTTTCTAACTCCAACTAGGTTTTACAAGCGATTTTTTCCTTGACTGTCCTTTCAAACTGTGTTTCTGACACTTTAAACTTTGACACCGATTTTCTCCCTGACTGTACTAAATTTTGTAAAGTTTTTTTATGTCATTAGATAGGAAATTTAGTGAGGATTCCAAAAATGTGCTTAAAAACATGATTCGGTCACTCCAAGTGGGTTTTACACGCAATTTTGTCCCTGAATGTCCTTTAAACAAAGTGTTCAAATTTCAGACCACATATTCAACTGATTTGGTTGCACCAAACCAGTTTTTGCTAAATAACTCAGAAACGGTGAGAGTTACAAAAAACTTGAAAGAGACCAAAAATGTTCCTAATCAACTATTTGACCCAACAACGTAAATCTTCAGTACCGTTTTTGCTTCCACTATACAGAGTGTGCACGAAAAGTAGGGTGGTTTCGGTTTTTTGATCACCCAGTACATACATTTTCTGATAGAATTTTTTCCTTTACACCACTGAAAAGAGCAGCTCAAGACGGTTAATTTAAGTGGTTGAACCACCAGGAAATCCAAAAAATAACCGAGTTACAGGGTGTTCAAATTTTAGACCACCAAAACTGGTTTGGTTGCACCAAACCAGTTTTTGCTAAATAACTCAGAAACGGTGAAAGTTACAAAAAATTTGAAAGAGACCAAAAATGTTCCTAATCAACTTCTTAACACAACACCGTAAGTTTGCAGGTCAATTTTTGCTTCCACTATACAGGGTGTACAAAAAAAGTATGGTGAATTACTATTTTTGGTCACCCAGTACATATATTTTTTGATAGAATTTTTTGCTTTACACCACTGAAAAGAGCAGCTCAAGACGGTTAATTTGAGTGGTTAAACCACCAGGAAATCCAAAAAATAACCGAGTTACAGGGTGTTCAAATTTTAGACCACAAATTTGTTGCACCAAACCAGTTTTTGCTAAATAACTCAGAAACGGTGAAAGTTACGAAAAATTTGAAAGACACCAAAAATGTTCCTAATCAACTTCTTAACACAACACCGTAAGTTTGCAGGTCAATTTTTGCTTCCACTATACAGGGTGTACAAAAAAAGTATGGTGAATTACTATTTTTGGTCACCCAGTACATATATTTTTTGATAGAATTTTTTGCTTTACACCACTGAAAAGAGCAGCTCAAGACGGTTAATTTGAGTGGTTGAACCACCAGGAAATCCAGAAAATAACCGAGTTACAGGGTGTTCAAATTTTAGAAAACTGGTTTGGTGCAACCAAACCAGTTTTCACTAAATAACTCAGAAACGGTAAAAGTTACGGAAACTTGAAGGGAGAGCAAAAATAAAGAGCGTTTTGTGACGAATATTTTGAGATTTTTTCGGTCACCAAAACTCGAAAAATAACCGAGATACAGAATTTTGAAAATTTGCACTAACTCTTCGACTTTTGGTGGTGTAAGGGGGGTGAAAATTGTGATACAACACGCACGTACAGGGTGCGCAAAAAATTGAGTTTACACGGGAAAATTGCGTAATTTAGTGTACTATACAGGGTGTACTAGTAAACTACAAAAACACCAAAAAAAAAACACTAAAATTGGTGTAAACGTACCTCGTTTCGAAGTGTTTTCCTGTAACAGCGGCATATTCTACGTTCGGTCGCACACAAAATGGTTCATGGCACACTAAAAAAAACCACTTAAAAAAAAAACCAAAAAAAAAAACGAAAAATAACAATCGACGATCTACTCTACTACTCGATCGGGTCGGTTGGAGTAATTGGAGCAACACCGCGTAGTGATCGGATCGACACTGAAACGTGCACTGACCAGAATGTACACTGGAAGGATGTGACCTACGCTAAACGAGTATAGTCCAACCCCCTCCCCACCCCTTTTGCCGGCAAACGGGGTGGTGGGGGGAGGGTTGAGGGTGAGTAGGGGGTTGGCGGAACGAGCACGCTGTCAGAAGGAGCCGAGACTCTGGCGGGGGTGGAGGAGACTTGGTGAACCAAGTTTACGCCCGCGGACTTTTTGAATTTTCTCCCTGACTGTACTGAATTTTTTAGTGTTTTTTTTATGTCATTGGATAGGGAATTTAGTGAGGATTCCAAAAATGTGCTTAAAACTGTCATTTTCTTACTCTAAACTGGTTTGACAGGCGATTTTGTCTCTGAGTGTACTGTCAAACTGTCTTTCTGGTAGTTTAAAGTTTAACACTATTTTTCTCCTGACTGTACTTAATTTTTTAGTGTTTTTTTATGTTATTTGGATAGGGAATTTAGTGGGGATTCCAAAAATGTGCTTAAAACTGTCATTTTCCCACTCCAAGTGGGTTTTACAAGCGATTTTCTACCTGACTGTCCTTACAAACTGTCTTTCTGGTAGTTTAAAGTTTAACACTATTTTTCTGCCAGACTGTACTGAATTTTTTAGTGTTTTTTTATGTTGTTGGATAGGGAATTTAGTGAGGATTCCAAAAATGTGCTTAAAACTGTCATTTTCTCACTCCAAGTGGGTTTTATAGGTGATTTTGTCCTTGACTGTCCTTACAAACTGTCTTTCTGGTAGTTTAAAGTTTGACACTATTTTTCTCCCTGACTGTACTGAATTTTTTAGTGTTTTTTTATGTCGTTGGATAGGAAATTTAGTGAGGATTCCAAAAATGTGCTTAAAACTGTCATTTTCCCACTCCAAGTGGGTTTTACAGGCGATTTTGTCTCTGACTGTCCTTTCAAACTGTCTTTCTGGCAGTTTAAACTTTGACACCACTTTTCTCCCTGACTGTACCAAATTTTAAAGTTTTTTTTGAGGTTATTGGATAGGAAATTTAGTGAGGATTCCAAAAATGTGCTTAAAACAGTCATTTTACCACTCCAAGTGGGTTTTACAAGCGATTTTGTCCCTGACTGTCCTTACAAACTGTGTTTCTGACAGTTTAAACTTTGACACCATTTTTTTCCCTGACTGTATTCAATTTCATTTCAAACGTTTGACGTTTTTTTGTTTTTTTTTAAATGACAGCTTTGTAGAAGTTATAGTTTTGACAGGAGTTTTAACACACATTAAGGCGGGAGCTGTCGAATGACAAAATTTTGACAATAGGCAACTTCAACTTTGACAGCCCGTAACTCGGTTAGTTTGACAGTTAGCGGGTTGCTTTTTTCACCATCGCGTAGGCCGTGAAATTCTCTTTAAATCACTTTCTGTAGTTCGAGTAGCAAAGTTGTCAAATAAGCGAGTCATTTTGACTTTAATTGTCAAGAGTAAAAAATTCAGTCAAACATGTGTTACGTCAACTTTGACAGCCCGTAACTCGGTTATTTTGACAGTTAGCGAGTTGATTTTTTTACCATCGCGTAGGCCGTGAAATTCTCTTTAAATCACTCTCTATAGTTTTGGTTTTCTATGTTTTTTTCGAGTTACGAGCTGTCAAAGTGACAGCTTAGTGCAGATTAAAAACCAATTAAGGTTCTACGTGCAATAGCTCCCTAATTTGCCACATTTCACGCAGAGATTTTTAAGAGGATTTCATTGGTTACACGTCGGTCAAAACTACACTTTCATAACTGTCAAAATAACCGAGTTACGAGCTGTCAAAGTTTCCTTAAAACTGTCATTTTTCTCCCTGACTGTACTAAATTTTTTAGTGTTTTTTTATGTCATTGGATAGGAAATTTAGTGAGGATTCCAAAAATGTGCTTAAAACTGTCATTTTGTCACTCCAAGTGGGTTTTACAAGCGATTTTGTCCCTGACTGTCTTTTCAAACTGTCTTTCTGGCAGTTTAAAGTTTGACACCACTTTTCTCCCTGACTGTACTAAATTTTTTAGTGTTTTTTTATGTCATTGGATAGGAAATTTAGTGAGGATTCCAAAAATGTGCTTAAAACTGTCATTTTGTCACTCCAAGTGGGTTTTACACGCGATTTTGTCTCTGACTGTCCTTTCAAACTGTCTTTCTGGTAGTTTAAAGTTTAACACCACTTTTCTCCCTGACTGTACTAAATTTTAAAGTGTTTTTTACGTCATTAGATAGGAAATTTAGTGAGGATTCCAAAAATGTGCTTAAAACAGTAATTTTCTCACTCCAAGTGGGTTTTACAGGCGATTTTGTCTCTGACTGTCTTTTCAAAGAAAAAGCAAGAAAAAACTAAGATTAATTAAAAAAAAAAAATACCCCCCCTTTCCCTGTAGGATATACAGAGTGAACAAAGCCCCGTCCATATTGCCGCCCCTCCCCCTCCTAAAAAAAAGCCTAAACGGCAATGCACAAAGCCTACTAGACATTTTTTTTTTCTAAAATCCATCGAGGTACAAATCACGTGATTTTAAGCGGAAAATCGTGCCCCCCCTCCCCCTGTTTGGTGCGTGCGCCCCTCCTCCCCCTGTTTTTTCTCGTTTGCACACGTCGCGGTTTTGTGTCACGTGGGGCACGCTTTTACCCGAAAAAAAGAAAAAAAAAACACCAGGCACCAGGTGTTGTCGTGATTTACCCGAAACCGAGCGAAATTCCACCCTCTCGAGGGTTTATTTGTTACCATTCAAGTTTTTTACCACCGAATCGCTTTTCCGGTCACGTGATCCAATTTGGTGCACTTTTCTGTCAGTTTTCTTCCACATTCAGATTCTACGTACAATTCTGAACAATTTTGCTCCCTTTCAAAATTTCCGTATCTCTAACCGTTTGCGAGATATTTAATAAAAACCGCTTTCTTGTTATTTTGACCAAAACTTTCATTAAGGACACTGGAATTTTCAAAATTTAATAACTCCGCCATTTTTTGACTTACAGGATGCGCAAACCACTCAAAATAACGCTCTTTGAGTGCTCTTTCCTGTCATACCAGTCACTTGACCAGTTTTTGTGAAATGTATACAGGGTGTGGCAAATTACAGGGTTGTGTTGGTTTGTCAGCCCCTGACCCCCCCTAGGGGCCCTGGAGGGCTTTTAAACTTCCATAACCAGATTCTACGTTTAATTCTGAACAATTTTGCTCTCTTTCAAAATTTTCGTATCTTTTACCGTTTGCGAGATATTTAATAAAAACCGGTTGCTTGATACTTTGACCATTTTGACACTTAAACTGTCAAAATTGAATAACTCCGCCATTTTTTGACTTACAGGATGCGCAAACCACTCAAAATAAAGCTCTTTGAGTGCTCTTTCCTGTCATACCAGTCACATGACTGGTTCTTGTGAAATGTATACAGGGTGTAAAAAAATCATCCGCATTTTTCTGGAACATCTGAAATACGAGACGAACCTGAAACTCCCACGTTGTCCATCCCTTTTCAAGGCCCTTATGACGTAATATTAGGGCAGATTGTACCTACGACGATTTCCCCTTCCGGGTTCACCCTCTAACCGTTTTTGGGTGATTTTAGGGAATTTCGGCCCTTCGTTACCGGGCCCTACAGGGCCGTAATAGGCCCCGAAAAAATAAAAAAAAATTGGTTGTTTTTTATTGGTTTTAGGTGCAAAAAAGTATTCTAAACATTTTTGGTCTCTTGCAAAATTTCTGTAACTCTAACCGTTTCCGAGATATTCGATTTTTCTTTGGAAAATTGCTTCGCAATTTTCAAAATTCTGTATCTCGGTTATTTTTGGGATTTCAGCAACCAAAAAAAACTCTAAATATTTACCTTTGAACGCTCTTTCTTTTTGCTGTCAACTAAAATTTCCGTAACTTTAACCGTTTTTGAGATATTTAGCTTTTTTAGTTTTCTTCTGACACTCCATTCAAAAATTTAAAAAATTCTGTATTTTTGTGGTTTTTTATTGGTTTTAGCTGCAAAAAAGCATTCTAAACATTTTCGTTCACTTGGAAAATTTTTGTAACTCTAACCGTTTCCGAGATATTCGATTTTTTTTGGAAAATTGCATTGCAATTTTCAAAATTCTGTATCTCGGTTATTTTTGGGATTTCAGCAACCAAAAAAAACTCTAAATATTTAGCTTTGAACGCTCTTTCTGTTTACTGTCTACCAAATTTCCGTAACTTTAACCGTTTTTTGAGATATTTATTTTTTTTTGGAAAATTGCATTGCAATTTTCGAAATTTTGTATCTCGGTTATTTTTGGGATTTCAGCAACCAAAAAAAACTCTAAATATTTAGCTTTGAACGCTCTTTCTTTTTGCTGTCTACTAAAATTTCCGTAACTTTAACCGTTTTTGAGATATTTAGTTTTTTTAGTTTTCTCTGAAACTCCATTAAAAATTTTGAAAAAATTTGTATTTTGGTTGTTTTTTATTGTTTTTAGGTGGAAAAAAAGCATTCTAAACATTTTTAGTTTCTTGCAAAACTTCTTTAACTCTAACCGTTTCCGAGATATTCGATTTTTTTTGGAAAATTGCTTTGCAATTTTCAAAATTCTGTATCTCGGTTATTTTTGGGATTTCAGCAACCAAAAAAAACTCTAAACATTTAGCTTTGAACACTCTTTCTTTTTTCTATCTACTAAAATTTCCGTAACTGTAACCGTTTTTGAGATATTTAGATTTTTTAGTTTTCTTCTGAAACTCCATTAAATTTTTTTTAAAAATTGTGTGTTTTTGTTGTTTTTTATTGGTTTTTAGGTGCAAAAAAGCATTCTAAACATTTTTAATATCTTACAAAATTTCTGCAACTCTAACCGTTTCCGAGATATTCGATTTTTTTGAAAATTGCCAACAAATTTTTGAAAATTCAATATCCCGGTTATTTTTTAGGTTAGGCCGAAGAAAAAAAACTCGAAATACTTGTTTTAAAAAGCGCTTTAATTTTGGTTTCTTGCAAATTTTCCGTAACTCTAACTGTTTCCGAGATATTCGATTTTTTTTGGAAAATTGCATTGCAATTTTCAAAATTTTGTATCTCGGTTATTTTTGGGATTTCAGCAACCAAAAAAACCCCAAAATATTCGTCTTGGACTGTCCTTTTTTTTTGCTATCATGCAAAATTTTCGTAACTCAAACCGTTTTTGAGATATTTAACTTTTCTAATTTTTTTGAAACTTTTTTAAAAAAAATTCAAAATTTTGCATTTTGGTTGTTTTTTTATCGTTTTCAGAGGTAAAAACGAATTTTAAAAATTTTCGGTCTCTCGTAAAATTTCTCTAACTTTAACCGTTTCCGGTATATTCGACTTTTTTGAAAATTGCCAAAACATTTTTGAAAATTCAATATCCCGGTTATTTTTTAGGTTAGGCCGAAGAAAAAAAACTCGAAATACTTGTTTTAAAAAGTGCTTTAATTTTGGTTTTCTGCAAATTTTCTGTAACTCTAACCGTTTCCGAGATATTAAATTTTTTTTTGGAAAATTGCATTGCAATTTTCAAAATTCTGTATCTCGGTTATTTTTGGGATTTCAGCAACCAAAAAAACCCCAAAATATTCGTCTTGGACTGTCCTTTTTTTTTGCTATCATGCAAAATTTTCGTAACTCAAACCGTTTTTGAGATATTTAACTTTTCTAATTTTTTTGAAACTTTTTAAAAAAAAATTCAAAATTTTGCATTTTGGTTGTTTTTTTATCGTTTTCAGATGTAAAAACAAATTTTAAAAATTTTCGGTCTACTAACTTTAACCGTTTCCCGTATATTCCACTTTTTTTGAAACTTTTTTGAAAATTGCCACCAATTTTTGAAAATTCAATATCCCGGTTATTTTTTAGGTTAGGGCGAAGAAAAAAAACTCGAAATACTTGTTTTAAAAAGCGCTTTAATTTTGCTATCTTGCAAATTTTCCGTAACTCTAACCGTTCCGGAGATATTCGACATTTTTTGACAAAGTGCATTGAAATTTTTAAAACTCTGTATCTCGGTTGTTTTTTGGATTTCAGCGACCAAAAAAATACGAAAAATATCCTTATTAACAAAGTGACTAACCTAACCTCAAAAAAATCACTTTTTCTAACCCAGTACGGTCCTGGACCAGTTCGGAATCGAAAAAGGGGTGCGTTTAATACATCTTTATTGGAAAAGTCTTTCAACCCTCCGTTTAAGGGTGGCCACCACTGAATTTAGGGTTGATTTTGCGATTTTTGGACGTTTTTGTCTTTTTTCTCCCCCCCCCTTTGAAATAGAGCCAAAACAGACAAAGAGAAAGACAAAAAAATGATCGTACATCACTTTTTCCCTCTCTCTCCCTCTCGTACAAACTACCCCATTATTATAATAAAAAAAAAAATAACAAAAGACTCAATATAGAGTGTGTTTTTGTGCACACCCTGTACAATTGTTGCGGCGTGATGTTGACAACTTGAAAAAGTTTCTCGTTATTTATCACCCAATTTTCAGTTTGTACAGAGTTGTTTTGTTGGGTCAACTTTGACGCCCTCTAGCGGTCAAACGGTCAAAGCTAGAAACCAATGTTGCCATATCGTTGGAAAGCCCTTTTCATTAGCTATCCATAGACGTAAAAAAGTTTATACAAAGTGTCTCAAATAAGTGAGTTATTTAGGATTAAATGAACAGATGCACAAAAATGTCGAGGAAAAGATGGGTTAACTTTAACGCCCTCTAGCGGTCAAATGATAAAAGCTACTAACCAATGTTGCCATATCGTTGGAAAGCCCTTTTCATTAGCTATCCATAGACGTAAAAAAGTTTATACAAAGTGTCTCAAATAAGTGAGTTATTTAGGATTAAATGAACAGATGCATAAAAATGTCCAAGAAAAAATTGATTGAATTTAACGCCCTCTAGCGGTCAAATGCTAAAAACTAAAAACCAATGTTGCCATATCGTTGGAAAGCCCTTTTCATTAGCTATCCATAGACGTATAAAAGTTTATACAAAGTGTCTCAAATAAGTGAGTTATTTAGGATTAAATGAACAGATGCACAAAAATGTCGAGGAAAAGATGGGTTAACTTTAACGCCCTCTAGCGGTCAAATGCTAAAAACTAAAAACCAATGTTGCCATATCGTTGGAAAGCCCTTTTCATTAGCTATCCATAGACGTAAAAAAGTTTATACAAAGTGTCTCAAATAAGTGAGTTATTTAGGATTAAATAAACAGATGCATAAAAATGTCCAAGAAAAAATTGATTGAATTTAACGCCCTCTAGCGGTCAAATGCTAAAAACTAAAAACCAATGTTGCCATATCGTTGGAAAGCCCTTTTCATTAGCTATCCATAGACGTAAAAAAGTTTATACAAAGTGTCTCAAATAAGTGAGTTATTTAGGATTAAATGAACTGATGCATAAAAATGTCGAGAAAAAGTTGGGTTAACTTTAACGCCCTCTAGCGGTCAAATGGTAAAAGCTACTAACCAATGTTGCCATATCGTTGGAAAGCCCGTTTCATTAGCTATCCATAGACGTAAAAAAGTTTATACAAAGTGTCTCAAATAAGTGAGTTATTTAGGATTAAATGAACAGATGCACAAAAATGTCGAGGAAAAGATGGGTTAACTTTAACGCCCTCTAGCGGTCAAATGATAAAAGCTACTAACCAATGTTGCCATATCGTTGGAAAGCCCTTTTCATTAGCTATCCATAGACGTAAAAAAGTTTATACAAAGTGTCTCAAATAAGTGAGTTATTTAGGATTAAATGAAATAGATGCATAAAAATGTCGAGGAAAAAATGGGTTAACTTTAACGCCCTCTAGCGGTCAAATGATAAAAGCTACTAACCAATGTTGCCATATCGTTGGAAAGCCCTTTTCATTAGCTATCCATAGACGTAAAAAAGTTTATACAAAGTGTCTCAAATAAGTGAGTTATTTAGGATTAAATGAACAGATGCACAAAAATGTCGAGGAAAAGATGGGTTAACTTTAACGCCCTCTAGCGGTCAAATGCTAAAAACTAAAAACCAATGTTGCCATATCGTTGGAAAGCCCTTTTCATTAGCTCTCCATAGACGTAAAAAAGTTTATACAAAGTGTCTCAAATAAGTGAGTTATTTAGGATCAAATGAACAGATGCATAAAAATGTCGAGGAAAAAATGGGTTAACTTTAACGCCCTCTAGCGGTCAAATGATAAAAGCTACTAACCAATGTTGCCATATCGTTGGAAAGCCCTTTTCATTAGCTATCCATAGACGTAAAAAAGTTTATACAAAGTGTCTCAAATAAGTGAGTTATTTAGGATTAAATGAACAGATGCACAAAAAAATGTCCAAGAAAAAATTGATTGAATTTAACGCCCTCTAGCGGTCAAATGCTAAAAACTAAAAACCAATGTTGCCATATCGTTGGAAAGCCCTTTTCATTGGCTATCCATTGACGTATAAAAGTGTATACAAAGTGTCTCAAATAAGTGAGTTTATTTAGGATCAAATGAACTGATGCACAAAAATGTCGAGGAAAAGATGGTTAACTTTGACGCCCTCTAGCGGTCAAATGGTTCAAGCTACTAACCAATGTTGCCATATCGTTGGAAAGCCCTTTTCATTAGCTATCCATAGACGTAAAAAAGTTTATACAAAGTGTCTCAAATGAGTGATTTATTTAGGATCAAATGAAACAGATGCACAAAAATGTCGAGGAAAAGATGGGTTAACTTTAACGCCCTCTAGCGGTCAAATGGTCAAAGCTAGAAACCAATGTTGCCATATCGTTGGAAAGCCCTTTTCTTTAGCTATCCATAGACGTAAAAAAGTGTATAAAAAGTGTCTCAAATAAGTGAGTTATTTAGGATCAAATGAACTGATGCATAAAAATGTCGCGGAAAAAATGGGTTAACTTTAACGCCCTCTAGCGGTCAAATGATAAAAGCTACTAACCAATGTTGCCATATCGTTGGAAAGCCCTTTTCATTAGCTATCCATAGACGTAAAAAAGTTTATACAAAGTGTCTCAAATAAGTGAGTTATTTAGGATTAAATGAACAGATGCATAAAAATGTCGAGAAAAAGTTGGGTTAACTTTAACGCCGTCTAGCGGCCAAACGGTTCAACTTATCGACCAATGTTGCCATATCGTTGGAAAGCCCTTTTCATTAGCTATCCATTGACGTATAAAAGTTTATACAAAATGTCACAAATTAGGGAGTTATTGTCGAATGAATGATCGAGTGCACCAAAATTTGCTGACCGTTTAGCAAACTGTGAAATTGCAAAAAAATACGCGTCACGTGACTTTTGTGCAGTTTTTAAACTTGGCAACACCGCAAAGGCCTTGCGTTGACGCCTGTCAAAGTCAAAGTCACGTGATTATGATTATGATCTGTCAACATTGGCTCAATCCAATTTAGACGTTTGTAAAAAGTTTCGAGCTGGCAACACTGTAAAACCTAGTTGTCATCTGTCAATTTTGACAGCGCTGTCACGCGTGACAGTTGAGGGTGGAAAGTACATTTTGGCCCTTCGGATGGGCCCCTTAAGGGCGCTTTTCTACCCTTCCATAGACAATGGATTGTGGGTCCATTAATCACTTACTAGTGACAGAGCATTTATTTGAGATGGTTCTGGAATTATTTAATATATTTTGCGGGGCCCTTTTGTCCCTTTCGGCCCTTTGGTTTTTCGAAAACCGGCCGAAATTAACCGTTTTGTCGATATCTCAGAAACGGCGCCACCACCCGCTGCGCTAATTGGTTTTTGACGCCCCCTAGCGGCCGAACGGTACAACTTAGCCCGGTCCGGTCAACGTCACGTGATAGCCCCATTAATTACCCTTCTTTTGTTATTCAATGGTTTTATACAGGGTGGTTCAAATAAGCGAGTTATGGAGGATTTTTTGGAAAAGTGCATGAAATTTTCACTCATTTATAGACAGTCAACTTTGACGCCCTCTAGCGGCCGAACGGTACAACTTAGCCCGGTCCAGTCAACGTCACGTGATAGCCCCATTAATTACCCTTCTTTTGTTATTCAATGGTTTTATACAGGGTGGTTCAAATAAGCGAGTTATGGAGGATTTTTTGGAAAAGTGCATGAAATTTTGACTCATTTATAGATCAGACATTTCATCAGACATCACAATTTTCAAAATTCTGTATCTCGGTTATTTTTCCGACTACAGCGACCAGAAAAAACTCAAAATATTTGTCTTGGACTGTCCTTTGTTTTTGCTTTCTTGTAAAATTTCCTAAACTCTAACCGTTTTTGAGCTATTTAACTTTTTTAATTTTTTTTTTGATAATTATTTCAAAAATTTTCAAAATTTTTTATATCTCGGTTATTTTTTGCTGCTTTTAAGTGCAAAAAGACATTCTAAACATTTTTGGTCTCTTGAAAAATGTCTGTAACTCTAACCGTTTCCGAGATATTTGACTTTTTTGAAAAATTGCATTGCAATTTTCAAAATTCTGTATCTCGGTTTTTTTTTGGGATTTCAGCAACCGGAAAAAACTAAAAAAATTTGTCTTCTTCTGCTCTTTGTTTTTGCTTTCTTGTAAAATTTCCGTAACTCTAACCGTTTTTGGGATATTTAGCTTTTTTGATTTTTTTTTGAAAACTGTTTCAAAAATTTTTTTGATTTTGAATCTCGTTTTTTTTTACTGCTTTTAGGTGTAAAAAGGCATTCTAAACCTTTTTAGTCTCTTGAAAAATGTCTTTAACTCTAACCGTTTTCGAGATATTAGACTTTTTTGGAAAAATTGCATTACAATTTTCAAAATTCTGTATCTCGGTTTTTTTTCCGACTACAGCGACCAGACCTGTCATTTTAACTAATTTCGGCCTGGAGAACACGTTTCCGGTGTCCGTTTTGCGTTAACTGTCAAAACAATCGAATTACGAGCTGTCAAAGTGCAAAAGGGGTGTCCCTTTTCTGACTCATTTATGGACGTCAACTTTGACGCCCTCTAGCGGCCGAACGGTACAACCTAGCCCGGTCCTGTCAACGTCACGTGATAGCCCCATTAATTACCCTTCTTTTGTTATACGGTGGTTTTATACAGGGTGGTTCAAATAAGCGAGTTATGGACGATTTTTTGGAAAAGTGCTCGGAAATTTGGTCAAAAATTTGGTTTTACTTGGCCTACTAAACTGACAGTCGCCATATTGGATTTAGACCTGTCAAGGTGGCCATTTTAACTAATTTCGGCCTGGAGAACACGAATCCGGTGTCCGTTTTGCGATAACTGTCAAAACAATCGAATTACGAGCTGTCAAAGTGCAAAAGGGCGTGCCGGATGGAAAAGGGTTGTTTTCGGCACGCGTCCGCTTATCAAAAGCGTACAAAAGCCCTCAATTACCGCATCTATCCGGTGCGTGGCAATTAAACCGTAGAAAAAAAAACCCTTTTTCCGCCCGGCGGGCATAAAAAACCATTTTCTACCTGGTCGCGTGGCTCGCCCTTAAAAAACACGATAATAAGCGGTTAACCTGCAAATAACTTAATAAAAAAATGGGAAAACTTGTCTTTAGGCCCTTTAAGGGCTGCGAGGGGGGGGGAACCCTTTTTTTACCTGCGCCACGCGACCAAAAGGGTTGGTTTTTGCCCAGATGGGGTTTAAAGGGCCCAAAGGGCACACAATGCGGTTTTACGTTTGTTTGCGCTAAATGGTAATTTAATAAACACGACAAATCGGTTTTTGTTTGGTTTACCCACCCTTTAAAGGGCTTTACTTACCCTTTTTTTAGGGTTAATTTTCTCGCCCTTTCAATCCTTAATAACTCGCTTATTTGGGACACTTTGTATAGACTTTTTATACGTCAATGGATAGCCAGTGAAATGGGCTTTTCAAAAATATAATCATTTTGATTGATCGGTTGCACGGTTTGGGCGCTAGAGGGCGTCAAAGTTGAGGTACTTTTTTCGTTCAACTTTTGCCGCACCAAACTGTTCAAACTTCAATAACTCCCTAATTTGTGACACTTTGTATAGACTTTTATACGTCGATGGATAGCTAATGAAATGGGCTTTCCAAAAATATGACTACACGAGTTGATTGGTGGGACAGTTTGGCCGCTAGAGGGCGTCAAAGTTGACCTACAACTTTGCTCAAATTTTCAGTGCACCAACTTACTTAACCTCAAAAAACTCGCTTATTTAGAACACTTTGTATATATTTTTGTATGTCAATGGATAGCCAATGAAATGGGCTTTCCAACGATATGGCTACACGAGTTGATTGGTGGGACAGTTTGGCCGCTAGAGGGCGTCAAAGTTGACCTACAACTTTACTCAAATTTTCAGTGCACCAACTCACTTAACCTAAAAAAACTCCCTTATTTGGGACACTTTGTATAAACTTTTATATGTCAATGGATAGCCAATGAAATGGGCTTTCCAACGATATGGCTACATGAGTTGATTGGTGGGACAGTTTGGCCGCTAGAGGGCGTCAAAGTTGACCTACAACTTTGCTCAAATTTTCAGTGCACCAACTTACTTAACCTCAAAAAACTCCCTTATTTGGGACACTTTGTATATACTTTTATACGTCGATGGATAGCTAATGAAATGGGCTTTCCAAAAATATGACTACATTGGTTGATAGGTGGAACGGCTTGGCCGCTAGAGGGCGTCAAAGTTGAGGTACTTTTTTCGTTCAACTTTTGGTGCACCAAACCGTTCAATCCTAAATAACTCGCTTATTTAAGACACTTTGTATATATTTTTATACGTCAATGGATAGCTAATGAAACGGGCTTTCCATTGAGGTATAAATGTTGGTTGGTTGATGGGTTAGTTTGGTCGCTAGGGGGCGTCAAAGTTGCACCATCAATTCCCACTCTTTTAACCTCAAATAACTAAGAACCACATTTTTTGGTGCACCAAACCGTTCAAACGTAAATAACTCCCTAATTTGTGACACTTTGTATAAACTTTTATACGTCAATGGATAGGTAATGAAACGGGCTTTCCAAAAATATGACAACTTTGATTGATCGGTTGCACGGTTTCGGCGCTAGAGGGCGTCAAAGTTGAAACTTACAAAATTTTCGGACACTTTCCTTAATATCTCGGAAACCGTTTAATTGATTGAGTTGAAAATTTTACCCTACATGCGTTTGGATTAGATGCAATTTTTTTTGTATGTACACTTTTTTCGAAAAATGTACCGTTTTTTTGGAAAAAAATAAAATTGTACCCTCTAATTTTTTTTTTTTTGGAAAATTTTTGAATATTTAATTTTTACTGTGACTGGGCAAACAGCTTTGGATTGGTAGTAGAAATGTATTTGTATAGTGTCAAAGTGACAGATTACGATCTGAAATGTGCTTGGAAATTATTTTATATTTTTTTGTTTAACTGGGAAATGGTGAGGCCTGTAACTCCCTTAAACGGCCCTTTAGGGCAAAAATAATAAGAAGCAATCTTGTAGAGCATAAAATTCCCTACACATCTCCTTATGTACACTTTTGCCATAACTCCTCAAATAGCGGAGCTACGCTCCTTTGAAATTACACTTTGGAGTTACTAAATGATTTGAAGGCATTACAGGCAGTTTTCGGTCTGTAACTCCCTTAAACGGCTAAACTCCCTTAATCCTCACTAAATTTCCTCTCTAATGACATAAAAAAACATTAAAAAATCGAGTACAGTCAGGAAAAAAAGTAGTGTCAAAGTTTAAACAGCCAGAAACACAGTTTGAAAGGACAGTCAGGGACAAAATCGCTTGCAAAACCCACTTTGAGTGAGGAAATGACTGTTTTAAGCACATTTTTGGAATCCTCACTAAATTTCCTATCCAATGACATAAAAAAACATTTTAAAATTTGGTACAGTCAGGGAGAAAAGTGGTGTCAAAGTTTAAAGTGTCAGAAACACAGTTTGAAAGGACAGTCAGGGACAAAATCGTTTATAAAATCCACTTGGAGTAAGAAAATTACAGTTTTAAGCACATTTTTGGAATCCTCACTAAAATTTCCTATCTAATGCATACATAAAAAAAACATTAAAAAATCAAGTACAGTCAGTGATAAAAGTGGTGTCAAAGTTTAAAGTGCCAGAAAGACAGTCAGGGACAAAATCGCTTCCAAAACCCACTTGGAGTGACAAAATGACAGTTTTAAGCACATTTTTGGAATCCTCACTAAATTTCCTATCCAATGACATAAAAAAACACTAAAAAATCGAGTACAGTCAGGGAGAAAAGTGGTGTCAAAGTTTAAACTGCCAGAAAGACAGTCAGGGACAAAATGGCTTGCAAAATCCACTTGGAGTGGGGAAAATTACAGTTTTAAAGCACATTTTTAAAAACTACACTAAATTTCCTATCCAATGACATAAAAAACACTAAAAAATCCAGTATAGTCAGGGATAAAAGTGGTGTCAAAATTTAACCTGTCAGAAAATCAGTTTGAAAGGACAGTCAGGGACAAAATCGTTTATAAAATCCACTTGGAGTAAGAAAATTACAGTTTTAAGCACATTTTTAGAATCCTCACTAAATTTCCTATCTAATGACATAAAAAAAACATTAAAAAAATCAAGTACAGTCAGGGATAAAAGTGGTGTCAAAGTTTAAACTGCCAGAAAGACAGTCAGGGACAAAATCGCTTGTAAAACCCACTTGGAGTGAGAAAATGACAGTTTTAAGCACATTTTTGGAATCCTCACTAAATTTCCTATCCAATGACATAAAAAAACACTAAAAAATCAAGTACAGTCAGGGAGAAAAGTGGTGTCAAAGTTTAAACTGCCAGAAAGACAGTCAGGGACAAAAATGGCTTTGCAAAAATCCACTTGGAGTGGGAAAATTACAGTTTTAAGCACATTTTTGAAAACTACACTAAATTTTCCTATCCAATGACATAAAAAAACACTAAAAAATCCAGTATAGTCAGGGATAAAAGTGTGGTGTCAAAATTTAACCTGTCAGAAACTCAGTTTGAAAGGACAGTCAGGGACAAAATCGCTTGTAAAACCCACTTGGAGTGAGAAAATGACAGTTTTAAAACACATTTTTGGAATCCTCACTAAATTTCCTATCTAATGACGAAAAAAATACTAGAAAATTAAGTACAGTCAGGGAGAAAAATAGTGTTAAACTTTTGAACTGTCAGAAACACAGTTTGAAAGGACAGTTAGGGACAAAATCGCTTGTAAAACCCACTTGGAGTGACCGAATCATGTTTCTAAGCACATTTTTGGAATCCTCACTAAATTTCCTATCCAACGACATAAAAAAACACTAAAAAATCAAGTACAGTCATGGATAAAAGTGATGTCAAAATTTGTACTGCCAGAAAGACAGTCAGGGACAAAATCGCTTGCAAAACCCACTTGGAGTGGGAAAATGACAGTTTTAAGCACATTTTTGGAATCCTCACTAAATTTCCTATCCAATGACATAAAAAAACACTAAAAAATCGGGTACAGTCAGGGAGAAAAATAGTGTTAAACTTTAAACTGCCAGAAAGACAGTTAGAAAAGACAGTCAGAGACAAAATCGCTTGCAAAACCCACTTGGAGTGAGAAAATTACAGTTCTAAGCACATTTTTGGAATCCTCACTAAATTTCCTATCCAATAACATTAAAAACACTACTCAATTTGGTACAGTCAGGAAGAAAAGTGGTGTCAAAGTTTAATCTGCCCGAAAAACAGTTAGAAAAGACAGTCAGAGACAAAATCGCTTGTAAAACCCACTTGGAGTGAGAAAATGACAGTTCTAAGCACATTTTTGGAATCCTCACTAAATTTCCTATCCAATGACATAAAAAAACACTAAAAAAATCGAGTACAGTCAGGGAAAAAAGTGGTGTCAAAGTTTAAACTGCCAGAAACACAGTTTGAAAAGACAGTCAGGGACAAAATGGCTTGCAAAATCCACTTGGAGTGGGAAAATTACAGTTTTAAGCACATTTTGAAAACTACACACTAAAATTTCCTATCCAATGACATAAAAAAACACTAAAAAAATCCAGTATAGTCAGGGATATAAAGTGGTGTCAAAATTTAACCTGTCAGAAACTCAGTTTGAAAGACAGTCAGGGACAAAATCGCTTGTAAAACCCACTTGGAGTGAGAAAATGACAGTTTTAAACAAACATTTTTGGAATCCTCACTAAATTTCCTATCTAATGACGAAAAAAATACTAGAAAATTAAGTACAGTCAGGGAAAAAATAGTGTTAAACTTTGAACTGTCAGAAAACACAGTTTGAAAGGACAGTTAGGGACAAAAGTCGCTTGTAAAACCCACTTGGAGTGACCGAATCATGTTTCTAAGCACATTTTTGGAATCCTCACTAAATTTCCTATCCAATGACATAAAAAAACACTAAAAAATCAAGTACAGTCAGGGAAAAAAGTGATGTCAAAATTTGTACTGCCAGAAAGACAGTTAGAAAAGACAGTCAGGGACAAAATTGCTTGCAAAACCCACTTGGAGTCGGAAAATGACAGTTTTAAGCACATTTTTGGAATCCTCACTAAATTTCCTATCCAATGACATAAAAAAACACTAAAAAATCGGGTACAGTCAGGGAGAAAAATAGTGTTAAACTTTAAACTGCCAGAAAGACAGTTAGAAAAGACAGTCAGAGACAAAATCGCTTGCAAAACCCACTTGGAGTGAGAAAATTACAGTTTTAAGCACATTTTTGGAATCCTCACTAAATTTCCTATCCAATGACATAAAAAACACTACTCAATTTGGTACAGTCAGGAAGAAAAGTGGTGTCCAAAGTTTTAATCTGCCCGAAAAAACAGTTAGAAAAGACAGTCAGAGACAAAATCGCTTGTAAAACCCACTTGAGTGAGAAAATGACAGTTTCTAAGCACATTTTTGGAATCCTCACTAAATTTCCTATCCAAATAACATTAAAAACACTACTCAATTTGGTACAGTCAGGAAGAAAAGTGGTGTCAAAGTATTAAAAGTGTCAGAAAGACAGTTTGAAAAGACAGTCAGGGACAAAATCGCTTGTAAAACCCACTTGGAGTGAGAAAATTACAGTTTTAAGCACATTTTTGGAATCCTCACTAAATTTCCTATCCAATGACATAAAAAAACACTAAAAAATTGAGTACAGTCAGGGAGAAAAACGGTGTTAAAATTTAAAGTTAAGAAGCCCTTGACTGCATGGCAGACAGTTTTCGGCCTGTAACTCCCTTATAAGGCCCTTTAGGGCAAAAATGCTAAGAAGCAATCTTGTAGACCATAAAATTCCCTACAACATTACTTCTATACACTTTTGCCGTAACACCTCAAATAACGGAGCTACGCTCCGTTATGCAGTTTGGACTGAAAATCTCCAAAACTGAAAGAGACGCAATTTTTAAAAAAAAACCCACTTAATTCACCCTCTAAGCTGGTCAGGGGAGGCAAAAATCAAGGCCGTAACTGGAAAAATGATGAATTTTTGATTCACCCTTTCACTACCTGATGGCTCTTTCAACCCCCTCAAAGGGCTGACAAGGGTAAACCATCCCGAAAAGGGTTATTGTTACCCAAACAAAAGGATTTACGACAAATTACATTGTAAATATGATCGATGCCCTTTGTTGGTCGTTTTTAAGGGTATTACGGGTAATGATTTTGCGGTGTAAACACAACCACTTTAAGCCCTTTTTTCGGGGTGGAAAAGGGTTCAAAATTGGGCGACAAGTGGGTTATATTATATTTTTTTTTGCGATATAAAATTTATTGATGGTAATTTTTGTGCCCCAAAGGGCTGAAATTGTTGGGTTACCGCCCATTTCCGCCCGTTTCATTTTTTCGCCCTTAAAAACCGAATAATAGACGATTTACCGCCCTTCGGTTCGTTTAATGCTTGGGGGTATCTAGTTACCTTTCTGGAACCGTTTGATTAGCGGCAGATGCAAAAATTTGACCAAAATTTGCACAATTTTCGCCCTTTCAAGGGCTGAATTGGTGATTTCGGGGGTTAATTTGTAGTTCTCGATTAAAGGGCTTCCGGGGGCCCTTAATATGACGTAAAAAAACACTAAAAAATCAAGTACAGTCAGGGAGAAAAGTGGCGTCAACATTTGAACTGTCAGAAAGACAGTTTGAAAGGACAGTCAAGGAGAAAATCGCTTGTAAAACCCACTTGGAGTGAGAAAATGACTGTTTTAAGCACATTTTTGAAATCCTCACTAAATTTCCTACCCAATGCCGTTAAAAAACATTTTAAAATTTGGTACAGTCAGGGATAAAAGTGGTGTCAAAGTTTGAACTGCCTGAAAGACAGTTTGAAAGGACAGTCAAGGAGAAAATCGCTTATAAAACCCACTTGTAGTGAGAAAATCACAATTTTAAGCACATTTTTGGAATCCTCACTAAATTTCCTATCTAATAACATGAAAAAACATTTTAAAATTTGGTACAGTCAGGGAGAAAAGTGGTGTCAAAAGTTTGAACTGCCAAAAAGACAGTTTGAAAAGACAGTCAGGGACAAAATCGCTTGTAAAACCCACTTGGAGTGAGAAAATGACTGTTTTAAGCACATTTTTGGAATCCTCACTAAATTTCCTATCTAATGACATAAAAAAACATTTTAAAATTTGGTACAGTCAGGGAGAAAAACTGTGTTAAAATTTGAACTGCCAGAAAGACAGTTTGAAAGGACAGTCAGGGACAAAATCGCTTGTAAAACCCACTTGGAGTGAGAAAATGACAGTTTTAAGCACATTTTTGGAATCCTCACTAAATTTCCTATCCAATGACGTAAAAAAACACTAGAAAATTAAGTACAGTCAGGGAGAAAAATAGTGTTAAACTTTGAACTGCCAGAGAGACAGTTTGTAAAGACAGTCAGGGACAAAATCGCTTGTAAAACCCACTTGGAGTGAGAAAATGACAGTTTTAAGCACATTTTTGGAATCCTCACTAAATTTCCTATCCAATGACGTAAAAAAACATTTTAAAATTTGGTACAGTCAGGGAGAAAAGTGGTGTCAAAGTTTGAACTGCCAGAAAGACAGTTTGAAAAGACAGTCAGGGACAAAATCGCTTGTAAAACCCACTTGGAGTGAGAAAATGACGTCCTGCCTCTTCNAAAGTNNANCGTGNNGTAAANAANTTCTNCCNTCAATGNNNGNCAGCCCNNCNAACNGCGNCNNGNCATAAAAGAGGTTNTNNGTCGTNNGGACGGCCTGAATGNCGNANANGGTNANTTGTNCNCCTNCGCCGTAGACCTNAATTGGNATNGNCNCGCAANAAAANACNNGNCATCNAATAGGTTGGCGGANATAACAGGTAGNGNNGAGCGNTANNNCTGNCTTNGNCANGCCCAGCCCNAATNGNNANGGNNGNCNCGCGCTNNNNTCANGANAACNGACGNAAAACACTAAACTCNGAGNCNTTCTACCACACNCTGCGCGCTAGGNCANAGGGAGNGTNAAGGTCCNTGGGTCNATNTCNNATNGAGGGGCNACANTCCGGNTTTTGTAANACGNTCNNCATGAAGNNAGTTCTCCGANAGAAANANGGAATCTCNGCNCGGCATTCNTCNAGTNCCAGATTAGTTNTNTNTCATCNATNTATTTTAATGAAATTTTTTCTGGAAGTAGCCAGGGCTTGTGGCTATTTTTGAGCAAAAAAATCAGGTCCGTACCTGCCCTAGTTTTGACAGGAGAAATTTTCAAAATTTACTTTTTACCTCACACAGTGACATATGTCATTAAGTCACTTTTTCCCTTAGTACGTCCCTGTTTTCCGGGTGATTTTAATGAAATTTTTTTGTGGAAGTAGCCAAGGCTTGTGGCTATTTTTGTGCAAAAAAATCAGGTCCGTACCTGCCCTAGTTTTGACAGGAGAAATGTTCAAAATTTACTTTTTACCTCTCACAGAGTGACGTATGTCATTAAGTCACTTTTTCCCTTAGTACGTCCCTGTTTTCCAAGGGATTTTAATGAAATTTTTTGTGGAAGTAGCCAAGGCTTGGGGCTATCTTTGAGCAAAAAAATCAGGTCCGTACCTGCCCTAGTTTTGACAGGAGAAATGTTCAAAATTTACTTTTTACCTCACACAGTGACATATGTCATTAAGTCACTTTTTTCCTTAGTACGTCCCTGTTTTCCAAGGGATTTTAATGAAATTTTTTCTGGAAGTAGCCAGGGCTTGTGGCTAATTTTTAGCAAAAAAAACAGGTCCGTACCTGCCCTAGTTTTGGCAGGAGAAATTTTTAAAATTTACTTTTTACCTTACAGAGTGACATATGTCATTAAGTCACTTTTTACCTTAGTACGTCCCTGTTTTCCAAGTGATTTTAATGAAATTTTTTTGTGGAAGTAGCCAAGGCTTCTGGCTATATTTGACTAAAAAAAACCAGGTCCGTACCTGCCCTAGTTTTGACAGGAGAAATGTTCAAAATTTACAAATCAAATCAACAAAATGGCGGCTGGAGGACAGCTCCAAAACAACTAAACACATTTTCCTTTAGTACGTCCCTGTTTTCCAAGGGATTTTAATGAAATTTTTTGTGGAAGTAGCCAAGGCTTGTGGCTATCTTTGAGCAAAAAAATCAGGTCCGTACCTGCCCTAGTTTTGACAGGAGAATTTTTCAAAATTTACTTTTCAAGTCAAGCTTTCCCTTAGTACGTCCCTGTGTTCCAGGCGATTTCAATGCAACTTCTTAGTGTATTTAAGATAAAAAGGGCTCAAATAAGGGACAATTTGCGTCATTGTAATCTTCTGAAATTCGAGTGTATTCACGTTTTTTTTTCTAAGGGAAAACAAACGTGCGCACAGAGGACGCCATTTTGAATCACCCAAAAGGGTCACGTGTGCCCTTTAGGGCCAAAAAAAACTGCAAAAACATCTGTTTTCGGCCCGTGCTCGGTTTTTTGTCGTTTTCTGGTCAGTTTTTGCCAAAAAAAATAGAGAAAAGGGCTCGAAGGGCCGACAGATGATTGTATTCACAAAAATGCGATTTTTAAGGGAAAAAAGGGCCGGCATTGTCCGAGTTTAGGGCGATTGTGACCGTTTCGGGTGCAGTTGGCCGGTTGCGTCATCAAAGGGCAGAAAAAACGGATTTTACCCAAAAATTCGGTTACTGGACTATTTTTACTTGAGCAAAAAGCTATCAAAAATACGGATTTTTCTTCTGTCATTTTGACAGAGCGTAGCTCCCTTATTGAAGGAGTTACGTCGAAAATACTAAGAAGGGAAATTGTAGGGAATTTTATTCCTTACAAGATTTGTTTTAATGACTTTTTCCCTAAAAGGTCGTTTAAGGGAGTTACAGACCGAAAACTGAGTGCAATGCACTCAGATAATTTTTGACAGAATTTCGACAGAGCGTAACTCTATTATTTAGGGAGTTACGTCAAAAGTACTAAGAAGGGAAATTGTAGGGAATGAAATTCCCTACAAGGTTTGTTTCGACAACTTTTGCCCTACAGGGCCGTTAAAGGGAGTTACAGCCCAAAAACCCTTTTAAATGCATTTTTTTACGTTTGACACTTCTAATAACACTTTTGACATTTTTTAGTGTTTTTTTACTCTTTACGTGTCAACCTTGACATTTCCGTCTTTTCGGCGTAATTTTTTTTAAATTTATCACTTTTTACGTTTGACACTGGTCAGTGTCATTTTTTGACTTTTGACACTTTTAGTTTTTACTTTTGACGTTTCTGAATCCAAATAATGAACTTTGACGTCAAATTTGAGTTTGGACCCTTTAAAGAACAATTTTTGATTTTGACAATTTTTATTGTAATTTTTTTACTTTTGACAGTTATTTGAGGAGTTATCGCAAAAGTGCTAAGAATAAAAATTGTAGGAAATTTTATTCCCTACAAGATTTGTTTCAATAACTTTTGCCCTAAGGGCCGTTAAAGGGAGTTACAGCCCAAAAACCCTTTTAAATGCATTTTTTTACGTTTGACACTTCTAATAACACTTTTGACATTTTTTTAGTGTGTTTTTTACTCTTTACGTGTCAACCTTGACATTTCCGTCTTTTCGGCGTAATTTTTTTCAAATTTATCACTTTTTACGTTTGACACTAGTCAGTGTCATTTTTTGACTTTTGACACTTTTAATTTTTACTTTTGACGTTTCTGAATCCAAATAATGAACTTTGACGTCAAATTTGAGTTTGGACACTTTAAAGAACAATTTTTGATTTTGACAATTTTTATTGTAATTTTTTTACTTTTGACAGTTATTTGAGGAGTTATCGCAAAAGTGCTAAGAATAAAAATTGTAGGAAATTTTATTCCCTACAAGATTTGTTTTATTAACTTTTGCCCTAAAGGGCCGTTAAACGGAGTTACAGCCCAAAAACCCTTTTAAATGCATTTTTTTACGTTTGACACTTCTAATAACACTTTTGACATTTTTTAGTGTGTTTTTCACTCTTTACGTGTCAACCTTGACATTTCCGTCTTTTCGGCGTCATTTTTTTCAAATTTATCACTTTTTACGTTTGACACTAGTCAGTGTCATTTTTTGACTTTTGACACTTTTAATTTTTACTTTTGACGTTTCTGAATCCAAATAATGAACTTTGACGTCAAATTTGAGTTTGGACACTTTAAAGAACAATTTTTGATTTTGACAATTTTTATTGTAATTTTTTTACTTTTGACAATTATTTGAGGAGTTATCGCAAAAGTGCTAAGAATAAAAATTGTATAAAATTTAATTCCCTACAAGATTTATTTCAGTGACTTTTGCCCTAAAGGGCCGTTAAAGGGAGTTACAGCCCAAAAACCCTTTTAAATGACATTTTTTTACTTCTGACACTTCTAATAACACTTTTGACATTTTTTAGTGTGTTTTTTACTCTTTACGTGTCAACCTTGACATTTCCGTCTTTTCGGCGTCATTTTTTTCAAAATTTATCACTTTTTACGTTTGACACTGGTCAGTGTCATTTTTTGACTTTTGACACTTTTAGTTTTTACTTTTGACGTTTCTGAATCCAAATAATGAACTTTGACGTCAAATTTGAGTTTGGACACTTTAAAGAACAATTTTTGATTTTGACAATTTTTATTGTAATTTTTTTACTTTTGACAGTTATTTGAGGAGTTATCGCAAAAGTGCTAAGAATAAAAAATTGTAGGAAATTTTATTCCCTACAAGATTTGTTTTNACATATCATTNGCCAACNGNGNCNNANNGGNNCGCTTCCANTCNAAANCTNTCCATGGAACTGGATGNCACCNNTCTNCTCANNTNCCGGNTCCTAGACNGTNGTNAGNNCGGCGGCAGTTTAGACTGANANNCNGNGTGATGNACNNGNCTNGGAGATCATTTANNCCCGTGTTCTANNCCNNNTCCTCCAGNCAGGTGNAAAANCTCAAATTTTNGTACAAGACTCNGGCATTCGNTGANAGTGTCGCGGCTNNTTGNNCNNGGAAGTGGTGCNNCNCTCCNCCNCNTACCCTNTGTCTTGATCGTGGACCTTNGGAGGAATGCGNTAGCACGCAAAGAGGCTNTCNTCGNGGACATCAANNGCTNGNTGNCNCGNCNGTGAAGGGANNGACTTGCNNNGATGCACTNGTNCNNGCGNGACACTTCAGGCANANCNTNCCGACCCAGGGCNTGNCCNGGCGAGACTTACGTGNNANTACGTNTCTACTCTNGGNTCTCCTCACTAAATTTCCTATCAAATGACATAAAAAATACAAAAAAATCAGGTACAGTCAGAGAGAAAAGTGGTGTCAAAGTTTAAATTGACAGAAACACAGTTTGAAATGACAGTCAGATACAAAATCACTTGTAAAACCCACTTGGAATGGAAAAATGACAGTTTTAAGCACATTTTTGGAATCCTCATTAAATTTCCTATCAAATGACATAAAAAACACTAAAAAATCAGGTACAGTCAGAGAGAAAAGTGGTGTCAAAGTTTAAATTGACAGAAACACAGTTTGAAAGGACAGTCAGTGACAAAATTGCTTGTAAAACCCACTTGGAATGGGAAAATGACAGTTTTAAGCACATTTTTGGAATCCTCACTAAATTTCCTATCAAATGACATAAAAAACACTAAAAAATCAGGTACAGTCAGAGAGAAAAGGGGTGTCAAAGTTTAAATTGACAGAAACACAGTTTGAAAGGACAGTCAGGGACAAAATCACTCATAAAACCCACTTGGAATGGAAAAATGACAGTTTTAAGCACATTTTTGGAATCCTCATTAAATTTCCTATCAAATGACATAAAAAACACTAAAAAATCAGGTACAGTCAGAGAGAAAAGGAGTGTCAAAGTTTGAAAGGACAGTCAGGGACAAAATCACTCATAAAACCCACTTGGAATGGAAAAATGACAGTTTTAAGCACATTTTTGGAATCCTCACTAAATTTCCTATCAAATGACATAAAAAACACTAAAAAATCAGGTACAGTCAGAGAGAAAAGTGGTGTCAAAGTTTAAATTGACAGAAACACAGTTTGAAAGGACAGTCAGGGACAAAATTGCTTGTAAAACCCACTTGGAATGGGAAAATGACAGTTTTAAGCACATTTTTGGAATCCTCACTAAATTTCCTATCAAATGACATAAAAAACACTAAAAAATCAGGTACAGTCAGAGAGAAAAAGAGTGTCAAAGTTTGAAAGGACAGTCAGGGACAAAATCACTCATAAAACCCACTTGGAATGGAAAAATGACAGTTTTAAGCACATTTTTGGAATCCTCACTAAATTTCCTATCAAATGACATAAAAAACACTAAAAAATCAGGTACAGTCAGGGAGAAAAGTGGTGTCAAAGTTTGAAAAACATTTTTGGAATCCTCATAAATTTTCTATCAAATGACAGTCAGAGACAAAATCACTTGTAAAACCCACTTGGAATGGAAAAATGACAGTTTTAAGCACATTTTTGGAATCCTCACTAAATTTCCTATCAAATGACATAAAAAACACTAAAAAATCAGGTACAGTCAGGAGAGAAAAGTGGTGTCAAAGTTTGAAAGGACAATCAGGGACAAAATCACTTGTAAAACCCACTTGGAATGGAAAAATGACAGTTTTAAGCACATTTTTGGAATCCTCACTAAATTTCCTATCAAATGACATAAAAAACACTAAAAAATCAGGTACAGTCAGGGAGAAAAGTGGTGTCAAAGTTTGAAAGGACAGTCAGGGACAAAATCACTTGTAAAACCCACTTGGAATGGAAAAATGACAGTTTTAAGCACATTTTTGGAATCCTCACTAAATTTCCTATCAAATGACATAAAAAACACTAAAAAATCAGGTACAGTCAGAGAGAAAAGTGAGTGTCAAAGTTTAAATTGACAGAAACACAGTTTGAAAGGACAGTCAGGGACAAAATCACTTGTAAAACCCACTTGGAATGGAAAAATGACAGTTTTAAGCACATTTTTGGAATCCTCACTAAATTTCCTATCAAATGACATAAAAAACACTAAAAAATCAGGTACAGTCAGGGAGAAAAGTGGTGTCAAAGTTTGAAAGGACAGTCAGGGACAAAATCACTTGTAAAACCCACTTGGAATGGAAAAATGACAGTTTTAAGCACATTTTTGGAATCCTCACTAAATTTCCTATCAAATGACATAAAAAACACTAAAAAATCAGGTACAGTCAGAGAGAAAAGTGGTCAAAGTTTAAATTGACAGAAACACAGTTTGAAAGGACAGTCAGGGACAAAATCACTTGTAAAACCCACTTGGAATGGGAAAATGACAGTTTTAAGCACATTTTTGGAATCCTCACTAAATTTCCTATCAAATGACATAAAAAACACTAAAAAATCAGGTACAGTCAGAGAGAAAAGCGGTGTCAAAGTTTAAATTGACAGAAACACAGTTTGAAAGGACAGTCAGATACAAAATCACTTGTAAAACCCACTTGGAATGGAAAAATGACAGTTTTAAGCACATTTTTGGAATCCTCATTAAATTTCCTATCAAATGACATAAAAAACACTAAAAAATCAGGTACAGTCAGGGAGAAAAGGAGTGTCAAAGTTTAAATTGACAGAAACACAGTTTGAAAGGACAGTCAGGGACAAAATCACTTGTAAAACCCACTTGGAATGGAAAAATGACAGTTTTAAGCACATTTTTGGAATCCTCATTAAATTTCCTATCTAATGACATAAAAAACACTAAAAAATCAGGTACAGTCAGAGAGAAAAGTGGTGTCAAAGTTTGAAAGGACAGTCAGGACAAAATCACTTGTAAAACCCACTTGGAATGGAAAAATGACAGTTTTAAGCACATTTTTGGAATCCTCACTAAATTTCCTATCAAATGACATAAAAAACACTAAAAAATCAGGTACAGTCAGAGAGAAAAGTGGTGTCAAAGTTTGAAAGGACAGTCAGGGACAAAATCACTTGTAAAACCCACTTGGAATGGAAAAATGACAGTTTTAAGCACATTTTTGGAATCCTCACTAAATTTCCTATCAAATGACATAAAAAACACTAAAAAATCAGGTACAGTCAGAGAGAAAAGTGGTGTCAAAGTTTGAAAGGACAGTCAGGGACAAAATCACTTGTAAAACCCACTTGGAATGGGAAAATGACAGTTTTAAGCACATTTTTGGAATCCTCACTAAATTTCCTATCAAATGACATAAAAAACACTAAAAAATCAGGTACAGTCAGAGAGAAAAGCGGTGTCAAAGTTTAAATTGACAGAAACACAGTTTGAAAGGACAGTCAGGGACAAAATTACTTGTAAAACCCACTTGGAATGGGAAAATGACAGTTTTAAGCACATTTTTGGAATCCTCACTAAATTTCCAATGACATAAAAAACACTAAAAAATCAGGTACAGTCAGAGAGAAAAGGAGTGTCAAAGTTTGAAAGGACAGTCAGGACAAAATCACTCATAAAACCCACTTGGAATGGAAAAATGACAGTTTTAAGCACATTTTTGGAATCCTCACTAAATTTCCTATCAAATGACATAAAAAACACTAAAAAATCAGGTACAGTCAGGGAGAAAAGGAGTGTCAAAGTTTGAAATCCTCATTAAATTTTCTATCTAATGACACAGTCAGGGACAAAATCACTCAGAGACAAAATAAAACCCACTTGGAATGGGAAAATGACAGTTTTAAGCACATTTTTGGAATCCTCATTAAATTTCCTATCAAATGACATAAAAAACACTAAAAAATCAGGTACAGTCAGAGAGAAAAGGAGTGTCAAAGTTTAAATTGACAGAAACACAGTTTGAAAGGACAGTCAGGGACAAAATTGCTTGTAAAACCCACTTGGAATGGAAAAATGACAGTTTTAAGCACATTTTTGGAATCCTCACTAAATTTCCTATCAAATGACATAAAAAACACTAAAAAATCAGGTACAGTCAGGGAGAAAAGTGGTGTCAAAGTTTGAACTGCTAGAAACACAGTTTGAAAGGACAGTCAGGGACAAAATCACTTGTAAAACCCACTTGGAATGGAAAAATGACAGTTTTAAGCACATTTTTGGAATCCTCATTAAATTTCCTATCAAATGACATAGAAAACACTAAAAAATCAGGTACAGTCAGAGAGAAAAGGAGTGTCAAAGTTTAAATTGACAGAAACACAGTTTGAAAGGACAGTCAGTGACAAAATTACTTGTAAAACCCACTTGGAATGGAAAAATGACAGTTTTAAGCACATTTTTGGAATCCTCATTAAATTTCCTATCAAATGACATAAAAAACACTAAAAAATCAGGTACAGTCAGGGAGAAAAGTGCTGTCAAAGTTTAAATTGACAGAAACACAGTTTGAAAGGACAGTCAGGGACAAAATCACTCATAAAACCCACTTGGAATGGGAAAATGACAGTTTTAAGCACATTTTTGGAATCCTCATTAAATTTCCTATCAAATGACATAAAAAACACTAAAAAAAATGACAGTTTTAAGCACATTTTTGGAATCCTCACTAAATTTCCTATCAAATGACATCAGGTACAGTCAGAGAGAAAAAAATGACAGTTTTAAGCACATTTTTGAGTGTCAAGTCAGTTTGGAAAAAATGACAGTTTTAAGCACATTTTTGGAATCCTCACTAAATTTCCTATCCAATGACATAAAAAAACACTAAAAAATCAGGTACAGTCAGGGAGAAAAGTGGTGTCAAAGTGTAGACAGAAAGACAGTTTGAAAGGACAGTCAGTAAAACCCACTTGGAATGGGAAAATGACAGTTTTAAGCACATTTTTGGAATCCTCACTAAATTTCCTATCCAATGACATAAAAAAACACTAAAAAATCAGGTACAGTCAGAGAGAAAAGTGAGTGTCAAAGTTTAAATTGACAGAAACACAGTTTGAAAGGACAGTCAGGGACAAAATTACTCATAAAACCCACTTGGAATGGAAAAATGACAGTTTTAAGCACATTTTTGGAATCCTCATTAAATTTCCTATCTAATGACATAAAAAACACTAAAAAATCAAGTACAGTCAGAGAGAAAAGTGATGTCAAAGATTGAAAGGACAGTCAGATACAAAATCACTTGTAAAACCCACTTGGAATGGGAAAATGACAGTTTTAAGCACATTTTTGGAATCCTCACTAAATTTCCTATCAAATGACATAAAAAAACACAAAAAAATCAGGTACAGTCAGAGAGAAAAGTGCTGTCAAAGTTTAAATTGACAGAAACACAGTTTGAAAGGACAGTCAGGGACAAAATTGCTTGTAAAACCCACTTGGAATGGGAAAATGACAGTTTTAAGCACATTTTTGGAATCCTCATTAAATTTCCTATCAAATGACATAAAAAACACTAAAAAATCAGGTACAGTCAGAGAGAAAAGGAGGTGTCAAAGTGTAAATTGACAGAAACCCAGCTCGGAAAGACAGTCAGGCACAAAACCCCTGCAAGCAAGCGCTTAAGCGAGTTTAATTATAAACAATCCAGATAACTTACCTTGTAGTGGTAGTGTTGCTGATAGTTGGAGGGTACTTGGGGCCCGGGCTGCGCCCCCATCGTTTTCTGTACATTCTCGTACAAACTGTACGATTTGTCGGTGGTGGGGCTCTGCGGTTGGGCTTTGCTGGGCACGTTTTCGTACAATGGGGCGCTATTCGCCCCAATCACCTGCACGTACACGTCGTTCTCCTCTTGTCCGTATCCTCTTTGTTTTGTTTGAGTGATTTTGCCGTAATTTGGGCCGGTTAGCGACAGATTGTCCACCTGTTTTTCGATCAGACTAAACTGGTCGTCGTCCGGACGGTTCATTTTGGCATTCTACGGTGATTTTTGCTGAAAAAAACCGGAAAATTGATGGAAAATGGAAAAACTATTCTTGTGGGGAAAAACATGTAAACAATAACCTCTCAGTGACAGTTGACACATTGACAGCGACACAAGAGTGACAGTTGACGGGGAACGTTCGATCAATGAACTCGTTGGGAGAATGGCGGATGGAAAGGATACGCCACGTAAACAAAGTGAGGACGAAAAAAAACAATTAAATTTTCCAATTTTGTAGTTTTTCACGTTAAAACTAGTTTGTTTCAAGTGTTTTTCCGGGTCACTTGACAGTTTCCGTCATTTTAACAGTACTTTAAAGTCACGTGACACTTTTTCACAATTTCAAGGGTCCTTTAAGATCACGTCACAATTTTTATAGTCACGTGACATTTACGTTCCATTTTTGACAATTTTTTCACACGTCACGTGACTCTTTTTCACAATTTTAAAGGTTTCCTAAAGTCACGTGACATTTTCCATGTTTTGACAGTTTTTCAAAGTTACGTGACACTTTCACGATTTTAAAGGTTCCTTAAGGTCACGTGACACTTTTGACAGTTTTCCAAAATAACATTAAATTTTTTTCTAATTTTGACAAGTTTCAAGGTCGCGTGACACTTTCCCACTAATTAACGGTTCTTCAAAGTCCCATGACATTTTTCACCATTTTGACAGTTCCTGAAAGTCACGTCACGTTCCTTAAGATCACGTGACGTTTTCCTACCATTTTTGACAGTTTTTAAGGTCACGTGACGCTTTTATTTCATTTGTGACAGTTTTATCGTCACGTGACACTTTTTCACAATTTTGAAGGTTCCTGAAGGTCACGTGACACTTTTTATTCATTTTGACAGCTTTTAAGGTCACGTGACGTTTTTCTTCTATTTTTAACAATTTTTAAAGTCACGTGACACTTTTCTTCTATTTTTGACAGTTTTTACAGTCACGTGACATTTTTCAAAATTTTGAAGGTTCCTGAAGGTCACGTGACACTTTTCGTTCATTTTTGACAGCTTTTAAGGTCACGTGAAGTTTTTCTTGTATTTTTGACAGTTTTTAAAGTCACGTGACATTTTTCACAATTTTGAAGGTTCTTGAAGGTCACGTGACACTTTTCGTTCATTTTTGACAGCTTTTAAAGTCACGTGACATTTTTCACAATTTTGAAGGTTCCTGAAGGTCACGTGACGGTTTTCCATTATTTTGACAGTTTCTGAAGGTCACGTGACACTTTCCTACTATTTTTGACAGTTTTTCAAACTAACGTAACATTTTTTTCTATTTTTGACAATTCCTAAAGGTCACGTGACACTTTCTCACTAATTTGACGGTTCTTCAATGTCACGTGACGTTTCTGACAGTTTTTTTCAAATCGCATGACATTTCTCATCATTTTGACAGTTCATGACGGTCACGTGACACTTTTCTTCTATTTTTGACGGTTTTTTTAAGCCCAAGCGACACTTAATTAATTTTTGACAGTTTTTATGGTCACGTGACACTTTTCTTTCATTTTTAACAATTTTTGAGGTCACGTGACTTTTTTTCTACAATTTTACAAGGTTTTTTGAGAACACGTGACACTTTAATTCACAATTTTTGACCGTTTTTTACAGTCACGTGACGTTTTTCTTCTATTTTTGACAGTTTTTAAGGTCACGTGACGTTTTTCTTCTATTTTTGACAGTTTTTAAAGTCACGTGACACTTTTCGTTCATTTTTGACAAATTTTAAAGTCACATGACATTTTCCACAATTTTGACCGTTTTTTTTCCAGTCACGTGACACATTCCTTCTATTTTTGACATTTTTTAAAGTCACGTGACATTTTTCACATTTTTGACAGTTTTTTTAGAGTCACGCAACACTTTTCTACTATTTTTGACAGTTTTTCAAACTAACGTAACATTTTTTCTATTTTTGACAATTTCTAAAGGTCACGTGACACTTTCTCACTAATTTGACGGTTCTTCAATGTCACGTGACGTTTCTGACAGTTTTTTTCAAATCGCATGACATTTCTCATCATTTTGACAGTTCATGACGGTCACGTGACACTTTTCTTCTATTTTTGACGGTTTTTTTAAGCCCAAGCGACACTTAATTAATTTTTGACAGTTTTTATGGTCACGTGACACTTTTCTTTCATTTTTAACAATTTTTGAGATTACGTGACTTTTTTTCTACCATTTTGACAGTTTTTTGAGTCACGTGACATTTTTCACAATTTTGACCGTTTTTTTACAGTCACGTGACGTTTTTCTTGTATTTTTGACAATTTTTAAAGTCACGTGACGTTTTTCTTCTATTTTTGACAATTTTTAAAGTCACGTGACGTTTTTCTTGTATTTTTGACAGTTTTTAAAGTCACGTGACATTTTTCACAATTTTGACCGTTTTTTTACAGTCACGTGACGTTTTTCTTCTATTTTTGACAATTTTTAAAGTCACGTGACGTTTTTCTTGTATTTTGACAGTTTTTAAGGTCACGTGACGTTTTTCTTATATTTTGACAGTTTTTTTAAAGTCACGTGACGTTTTTCTTGTATTTTGACAGTTTTTAAGGTCACGTGACGTTTTTCTTGTATTTTTGACAGTTTTGAAGGTTCCTGAAGGTCACGTGACACTTTTCTTCAATTTTTAACAATTTTTATGGTCATGTGACGATTTTCTTTTATTTTTGACAGTTTTTAAAGTCACGTGACGTTTTAACAATTTTGACAGTTTTTTTACAGTCACGTGACACTTCTATTTTTGACAGTTTTTAAGGTCACGTGACCATTTCTCACTAATTTGACGGTTTCTCAAAGTCATGTGACATTTTCGTCAATTTTTTCAAATGACGTGACATTTCTCACCCTTTTGACATTTGTTTTCGATTTTTGACAGTTTTTATGGTCACGTGACGCGTTTCCATTATTTTGACAGTTTCTGAAGGTCACGTGACATTTTTTTTATTTTTAAAATTTTTTAAGGTCACGTGACACTTTTCTTCTATTTTTGACAGTTTTCCAAAATAACATGACATTTTTCACATTTTGACGGTTCCTCAAAGTCACGTGACACTTGTGTTCCCTTTTTGACAGTTTTTTCAGGTCACGTGACGTTTTTTCATAATTTTAAAGGTTCTTTACGGTCACGTGACACTTTTCTTTCCATTTTTGACAAATTTTAAAGTCACGTGACCTTTTTCCACTTTTTTTTGACGGTTCCTCACATCACGTGACACTGTTCTTCCATTTTTAAAGTCACGTGACATTTATGTTCTATTTTTGACCGTTTTTAAGGTCATGTGACACTTTCCCACAATTTTAAAGGTTTCTCAAGGTCACGTGACGTTTTTCTTCCATTTTTCACAGTTTTTCCAAATCACGCATCATTTTTCGGTGTTAACAATTTTTAAGGTACGAGACACTTAACTTTGCCGCCCTCTAGCGGCCAAACGGTGTAATCAATCAACTCATGGGGGGATATTTTTGGAAAGCTTGAAATCTGCTCTATCTTTTGTTTTCTATGTAGCGGCCAAACGGTGCAATCAATCGAATCATGGGGGGATAGTTTTGGAAAGCTTGAAATCTGCTCTATCTTTTGTTTTCTTTGACATTTTGACGTAACTTGTCAAATAAGGAAGTAATTTACGGTCAAAGCAACGAGTGTCAGAAAATATGCGTGAAAACTGTCAACGCAAATTGACTGGCAATTTAGGTTAAGGCTGGACGATAAATTTGACAAAAGTGACCGAAAAATGACAGATGACAATTCTTTTTGACAGAATTGACATAAATCTGAAAAATATATTTTTTTTTCCTCAATTTGACGCTGTTGTCACACAAACTGTCAAACTGAACTGACAGATGATGAATTTGACAAAAGTGACAGAAAAATGACAGATGACAATTTTTTTTGACAGAATTGATTTTTTTTTTAATTTGACGCTGTTGACACACCAACTGTCAAACTGAACTGACTGATGATGAATTTGACAGGTGACACAAAAATGACGTTTTATTGACAAAATTTTATTTTCTAAATTTACAACCGATAATAATCCAGTAATAATGATGATTACACGACGTTTCTGGTTTCTGTTTTTTTCTTCTCGGAACCATCCTCATCAGGGTTTGGCGGCGTCGCTATGGTAACGGTCAATGTAGCGTTGCGCTTGCGCTTTGACCGTTTCGATCGTTTCGCGCGTTCCGTGCGTTTCTTCGACGCGTCGCCGCTTCATGAAAAGCGCGCGCGCGCTTCTGAGCGGCAATTTCTGAGCGAGCGCGCGCTCCAAAGCGTTGCGCGCCGCGTCGACGCGTCCGCTCTTGATCAGCTGATCGGCGTACGTCATCCAGACGTGCGTTTTGCGCGGCGCGGTGCGCAGAATCGTTTCAAAGATGGCGGTCGCCTCGTCCGCGTCGCCATATTGAAATTCCATGATGGCGAAACGCACAATCAGCGACATTTCTGCAAAAAAAACAAAAATTAATAAATTAACCGACGTCACAATTTTCAGCTGTCAATTTGACATTTCTGACGTTAGCAATAGAGTTACGCGACTAGTTTTAGTTTCATTGGATTGCCCGTCCCCAAATTAGTAGAAAACGAGTATAAACTCGATTTTTTGACATTTAATTGACAGATTGTTATTTGACAGAAAATGACAGGTCGAAATGTCAAAAAACCGAGTTTATACTCGTTTTCTACTAATTTGGGGACGGGCAATCCAATGAAACTAAAACTAGTCGCGTAACTCTATTGCTAACGTCAGAAATGTCAAATTGACATTTAAAAAGCGTTTTTAATGGAGTTTATTGAATGAAGAAGCAAATTTTCGAGCCTGATTTGACGTTTTTCGAATTCCTCGACCCTAATTTAGTCGAAAACGAGTTTAAACACGATTTTTTGACATTCCATTGACAACCTGTCATATGACAGGTCACGTGACCTATTAAAAAAAAATCAAAGTCACGTGACTTTTTCTCGATAACTCTCAAGGTCACGTGACTTTTTTTAGTAGATTTCAAAATGTTTTGTGACTTTCTATTTTAGTAACTTTTAAAGTCACGTGACTTTTTCCGATAACTTTAATGGTCACGTGACTGTTTTTAAGTAAATTTAATGCCAATTTCAAAGTCACGTGATTTTTTCCGATAATTTTGAAAGTCACGTGACTTTTTTAAGTCAATTTCAAGGACACGTGACTTTTCCGGTAATTTTCAAAACCACGTTAAATTTTCCGCGATTTTCGTGTGACCTTTTTCAGTAATTTTAATGTTGTCACTTTTATTAAATAGATTTTAGTCACGTGACTTTCCGATAACTTTTAAGATCACGTGACCTTTTTTGAGTAAATTTCAAGGTCACGTGACTTTTTTCGAAAATTTTCAAGACCACGTTATATTTTCGGTGATTTTAAAGGTCACGTGACTTTTTTCAGTAATAAAAAAGGACCTTTTTCATGATTTTAATGTCACGTGACTATTCCGGTAATTTTCAGGGCCACGTTATATTTTCCGTGATTTTCAAGGTCAATTGGCTCTTTTTCAGAAATTGAAGTCACGTGACTTTTTCCGATAACTTTCAAGGTCACGTCACCTTTTTCCGAAAAATTTAATGTCACGTGATTTTTTCCATTAATTTGAATGTCATGTGACCTTTTTGAGTCATTTTCAAGGTTACGAGACTCTTTTTTTTAAAGTAAATTTAATGTCACGTGACTTTTAAAGCAAATTTCAGTCGCGTGACTTTTTCCAATAACTTTTAAAGACACGTGACTCTTTTTCAGTAAATTTAATGCCAATTTCAAAGTCACGTGACTTTTTCCGATAATTTTAATGGTCACGTGACTCTTTTTAAGTAAATTTAATGTCACGTGACTTTTTTCAAGCAAATTTCAGTCGCGTGACTTTTTCCAACAAATTTTAAAGACACGTGACTCTTTTTCAGTAAATTTAATGCCAATTTCAAAGTCACATGATTTTTTTCCGATAACTTTGAAAGTCACATGACTTTTCCGGTATTCTTTCAAGATCACGTGACCCATTTAAATAAATTTCAAAGTCACGTGACTTTTTCCGATACTTCTCTTGGTCACGTGATTCTTTTTCAAAATTTGTAATGTCACGTGACTTTTTTAAGTAGATTTCAAAGTCACGTGATTTTTTTTCGATAACTGCAAGTCACGTGACTTTTTAAAGTAAATTTCAAGGTCACGCGACTTTTCCTGTAATTTTCAAAACCACGTTAAATTTTCCGCGATTTTCAAGGTCACGTGACTCTTTTTCGGAAATTGTAATGTCACGTGACTTTTTAAGTAGATTTCAAAGTAACGATTTATTTCCGATAATTTTGAAAGTCACGTGACTTTTTTAAGTAAATTTTAAAATCACGTGACTTTTTTTTAGTAAATTTCAGTCACGTGACGTTTGCGATAATTGCCAAGGTCACGTTATATTGTCGACGATTTTCAAAATCACGTGACCTTTTTCAGTAATTTTAATGCCACGTCATTTTTTTTTAAGTATATTTTAGTCACGTGACCTTTTTTAGTAATTTTAATGTTACGTGACTTTTTCTAAGTACATTTTAAAGTCACGTGACCTTTTCCTGATAAATTTAAATCACGTGACTCTTTTTAAGTAAATTTCGAAGTCACGTGACTTTTAGTAAATTTCAGTCACGTGATTTTTTCGATAATTTTCAAGACCATGCTACCTTTTCGTTGATTTTCAAGGTCACGTGACCTTTTTCAAAAATTGTTATGTCATACGTTATGTGACTTTTTTTAGTAAATTTTAATCACGTGACTTTTCCCGGCAACTTTGAAAGTCACGTGACTCTTTTTAAGTACATTTAATGTCACGTGACTATTTAAAGTAATTTTCAAAGTTTCGTGACTTTCAAGGTCACGTGACTTTTTCATTAATTTTAATGTCACGTGACCTTTTTTTTAGCAACTTTCATGGTCACGTAACTCTTTTAAAGTAAATTTAATGCCACGTGACTTTTTTTAGTAGAATTTAAAGTAACGTGACTTTTTCCGATAATTTTCAAGGTCACGTCATATTTTTTCATTAATATTAATGTCACGTGACTATTTAAAGTAATTTTCAAAGTTTCGTGACTTTTTCATTAATTGTAATGTCACGTGACCTTTTGAGTAATTTTTATGGTCACGAGACTCTTTTTAAGTAAATTTAATGCCACGTGACTCTTTTTAAGTAAATTTCATGGTCACGTGACTCTTTTTAAGTAATTTTAATGTCACGTGACTCTTTTTAAGTAAATTTCATGGTCACGTGACTTTTTAAGTCAATTTCAAGGTCACGTGACTTTTAAGTAAATTTAATGCGGTAATTATAATGCCACGTGACTTTTTCATTAATTTTAATGTCACGTGACTCTTTTTAAGTAAATTTAATGCCACGTGTTAAACGACACCACGTTTAATGCGACTTTTTTAAAGTAAATATCAAGGTCACGTGACTTTTTCATTAATTTTAATGTCACGTGACTTTTTTTAAGTAAATTTAATGCCACGTGAGTTTTTTTAAGTAAATATCAAGGTCACGTGATTTTTCGGAAACTTTCAAGGTGTCACGTGACTTTTTCATTAATTTTAATGTCACGTGACTCTTTTTAAGTAAATTTCATGGTCACGTGACTTTTTAAGTAAATATTTTTAAGTAAATATCAAGTGACTCAATTTCAAGTCACGTGACTTTTTCGTGACTTTTTTAAGTAAATTTAATGCATTAACAAGGTTTTTTTCAAGTCACGTGTCACGTGACTTTTTCATTAATTTTAATGTCACGTGACTCTTTTTAAGTAAATTTCATGGTCACGTGACTTTTTAAGTCAATTTCAAGGTCACGTGACTTTTCGGTAATTATAATGCCACGTGACTTTTTCATTAATTTTAATGTCACGTGACTCTTTTTAAGTAAATTTAATGCCACGTGACTTTTTAAGTAAATATCAAGGTCACGTGATTTTTCGGAAACTTTCAAGGTGTCACGTGACTTTTTCATTAATTTTAATGTCACGTGACTCTTTTTAAGTAAATTTCATGGTCACGTGACTTTTTAAGTCAATTTCAAGGTCACGTGACTTTTCGGTAATTATAATGTCACGTGACTTTTTCATTAATTTTAATGTCACGTGACTCTTTTTAAGTAAATTTAATGGTCACGTGACTCTTTAAGTAAATTTAATACCACGTGACTTTTGGCACTTTCAAGGTCACGTGACTTTTTTCGGTAACTTTCAAGGTCACGTGACTTTTCATTAATTTCCCATAGTCATGTGACTCTTTTAAAGTAAATTTAATGCGACGTGACTCTTTTTAAGTAAATTTAATGCCACGTGACTTTTTCATTAATTTTAATGTCACGTGACTCTTTTTAAGTAAATTTCATGGTCACGTGACTCTTTTAAAGTAAATTTAATGCCACGTGACTTTTTAAGTCAATTTCAAGGTCACGTGACTTTTTTTCAATCACTTACTCTGACAGTTAATATCGAGACAAAATTGTCAGTTTGGCAACAACGCCGCCAAACGGTTTTGTAATACTCACGTGACTTTTTGTCGACGATCGATTTGAGCGCCCTCTGACGACAATCGCGCGCCTCCGTCGCACGACCGGCGCGATAATACACGACGGCAACGTCGCACCACATCGACGCGTCGCCTTTAAATTTGGCGCGCACTTTCGCGCACAATTCGTCCATTTCGGCGCGTTTGGCAACGTCGCGCGACAACATTTCAATTGTTTTCACGTAAACGACGAGCGGATCGTTGCGGCGCAACGCTTCCGTCAAACAAGCGTCAAATGTCAATTTTGTGCCAAACATATTTTCTAAATTCAATCGAACCAACCACATTTTCAACTTTTCCTCGGTAGAGGTCGGGTCGATGGTGGCGAGGGCGCGTTCCGCCACCGCTCTCGCTTTCTCAATTTCCGTACCCTGCAAGAAAAACAAACGAAAATCAGTCGGAAATTCCCCTTGGGACGCCATTTTGTTTGAAATTATCTATATCTAAATTTTGACAGCAAATTCGAAATCAGCGACCCCAAATTAGTCGAAAACGAGTGGTCACTCGGGGGGTCTAAGTTGAGAAACAAAAAAGTTGCGTGCGGAAAGTGTTTTTTCCACACTAAAAACCAACTTTTTTGCTATTTATGCTAGAGCGTTCATCTCACCGTCATTTTATGTTAAAATTTCCTGGAAAAGACGCTGGTGCAACCAGTTTTGCGATATCTACAAAACTAACCGAGTTAGAGCTAAATAATGTAATTTTAACGGTTATTTTGTCAGGAACTCATCCAGGTTAAGAGATAGATGAATTTTGACATTTGATTTGGAATCAGCGACCCCAAATTAGTCGAAAACGAGTGGTCACTCGGGGGGTCTAAGTTGAGAAACAAAAAAGTTGCGTGCGGAAAGTGTTTTTTCCACACTAAAAACCAACTTTTTTGCTATTTATGCTAGAGCGTTCATCTCACCGTCATTTTATGTTAAAATTTCCTGGAAAAGACGCTGGTGCAACCAGTTTTGCGATATCTACAAAACTAACCGAGTTAGAGCTAAAAAATTTCATTTTAACGGTTATTTTGTCAGGAACTCATTCAGGTTAAGAGATACGTGAAATCTGATTGCGGATTTGAAATCAGCGACCCCAAATTAGTCGAAAACGAGTGGTCACTCGGGGGGTCTAAGTTGAAAAACAAAAAAGTTGCGTGCGGAAAGTGTCTTTTCCACCAAAAACGCAACTTTTTTGTTTGACAAGCTAGAGTTGTCGTCTCGGTGTCATTTTATGTTAAAATTTCCCGGAAAACACTTTGATGTAGTCAGTTTTGAAATATCTCAAAAAATAACCGAGTTACAATCAAAATTTCACATTTTAACCATTACTTTGCCAGGAACTCGGTCAAATTAAGAGATACGTGAATTCTGATTGTAGAATTGGAATCAGCGACCCCAAATTAGTCGAAATCGAGTGGTCACTCGGAGGGTCTAGGTTAACAAACAAAAAAGTTGAGTGCGGAAAGTGTCTTTTCCACCAAAAACGCAACTTTTTTGTTTGACAAGCTAGAGTTCACGTCTCGGTGTCATTTTATGTTAAAATTGCCCGGAAAAGACGCTGGTGCGGTCGGTTTTTTGATATCTCAAAAACTTACAAAGAAAAGACTAAAAATTTCGCATTTTAACCATTTTTTTGCAAGGAACTCGGCCAGATTAAGACTTACATGAAATCTGACTGGGGAATTGAAATCAGCGACCCCAAATTAGTCGAAAACGAGTGGTTACTCGGGGGGTGTAACTCAAAAAATAACAAAGTTAGTTTATCAAAAAATCGGTAGATTTTTTTTCTTAGCAAATTGGCGAAATTGTATGATAAGACATTTTTATTTTCGGTAGAAATTTTTTTATCAAACCTACTGTTAGAAGAGCTAAAAAGTACGATTTTTCCCAAAACATGTTCGATAGAAATAATCGGTAGAAATTAGTCACCTCAACAAAAAATTATTTTTTCGGTAGAAAAAATTTGGTAGATTTTTTTTTACTTTGCATTTTCGGTAGAAAATAATTTTTTCGCTAGGCGTCTTTTCCGAGAAATTCAAACATAAAATAACACCGAGACGACAACTCTAGCTTGACAAACAAAAAAGTTGCGTTTTTGGTGGAAAAGACACTTTCCGCACGCAACTTTTTTGTTTTTCAACTTAGACCCCCCGAGCGACCACTCGTTTTCGACTAATTTGGGGTCGCTAATTTCAAATCCGCAGTCAGATTTCATGTATCTCTTAATCTGACCGAGTTCCTGGCAAAATAATGGTTAAAATGTGAAATTTTGAGTGTAACTCGGTTAGTTTTTGAGATATCAAAAAACTGACTACACCAGCGTCTTTTCCGGGAAATTTTAACATAAAATGACACCGAGACGACAACTCTAGCTTGACAAACAAAAAAGTTGCGTTTTTGGTGTAAAAGACACTTTCCGCACGCAACTTTTTTGTTTTTCATCTTACACCCCCCGAGCGACCACTCGTTTTCGACTAATTTGGGGTCGCTGATTCCAATTCCGCAATCAGATTTCACGTATCTCTTAATTTGACCGAGTTCCTGGCAAAATAATGGTTAAAATGTGAAATTTTGAGTGTAACTCGGTTAGTTTTTGAGATATCAAAAAACCGACTACACCAGCGTCTTTTCCGGGAAATTTTAACATAAAATGACACCGAGACGACAACTCTAGCTTGACAAACAAAAAAGTTGCGTTTTGGGTGGAAAAGACACTTTCCGCACACAACTTTTTTGTTTTTCAACTTAGACCCCCCGAGTGACCACTCGTTTTCGACTAATTTGGGGTCGCTGATTTCAAATCCGCAATCAGATTTCATGTATCTCTTAATTTGACCGAGTTCCTGGCAAAGTAATGGTTAAAATGTGAAATTTTGAGTGTAACTCGGTTAGTTTTTGAGATATCAAAAAACTGACTACACCAGCGTCTTTTCCGGGAAATTTTAACATAAAATGACACCGAGACGACAACTCTAGCTTGACAAACAAAAAAGTTGCGTTTTTGGTGGAAAAGACACTTTCCGCACGCAACTTTTTTGTTTTTCAACTTAGACCCCCCGAGCGACCACTCGTTTTCGACTAATTCGAGGTCGCCGATTTCAAATCCGCCGTCAAAAATTGTCAAAAACTTCAAATTTGGAAAATACCACAAAAAATTTGGAGTGCACTCACCGCAACGTGAAAAGCGACGTATTTCGTCCACAATTCGGCCGAATCCGGTTTCGACAGCAACAATCTGTCAAACTGTTCGGCAGTTTGCGGCGTTGCCGTCGCATCGGCCAGTTCCTTTTCGACGTTGCCGATTCGTTCCTCTTCGAGTCGAAGCGCGCGCGCTCTTTCGCTCGCGCTCATTTTCTTCTTTTTCTCTCTCGCACCAGTCGCGCCCTGTCAAATGTCACAAATGACAGCTGTCATTTTTTTTTTTTTTTGACAGTTGACTTACGTCAATTTCGTCGTCGGACGACTCGTCGTCGTCCCCCGTTGTCGCACCGGCTGCCTGAGGATGGAAAAAGGTCGAAACGTCCGGCAAAACGACCGTTTTGCTGCGGGACGACGTTTCGACCGTTTCGGCCTCTTCATTGTCGCTCACTCCACTGTCCGACGCTATTTCGTCCTTTGACGCACCGTCACGTGGCTTTTCGCTGTCATTTTTCCGCTCTTTTGTTTGTTTTTGTGGTTTTTCCGTTAACGCGCCTGCGCGCTTGTTGGACGACTTGTCCAACCGTAAAAACTGATTTTTACTCATTCCCAGCCAGTAGGATTTGACTTTTCTACACAAAAAAATTAAAAAATTGCAAAAAAACTGAAAAAAACCAAAAACTACTTTTTTAGCTGTCAAAATGTCATTTCTAAGGTTAGGGTGAGAGTTACGCGATTCATTTTAGTTGCGTTCGATTCCCCATCCCCGAATTAGTCGAAAACGAGTATAAACTCGATTTTTTGACAAGCTGTCATTTTTGACAGGAAATGACAGGTTGAAACGTCAAAAATCAAGATTATACTCGTTTTCGACTAATTCGGGGTCGGGGAATCCATTACTGCTGTCAGTTTGACGTTAAAATTGTAACTGGGTTTTTTTTGATGTTTCAGACCGCCATATTGGATTTTCTCGAATCCAGTGACAGTTAACATCAAACTGACAGCAGTAATGGATTCCCCATCCCCGAATTAGTCGAAAAGGAGTACAAACTCAATTTTTTGACGTTTCGACCTGTCATTAAGTGTCAAATGACAACCTGTCAAAAAATTGACATTATACTCGTTTTCGACTAATTCGGGGATGGGGAATTCAACGCAACCGAAATGAATCCCGTCAAAACGACCCTAAATTCAGAAATGTCAAATTGACAGCTACAATCCGCCATTTTGCTCGGAAGTGAAAAAAAATCAAAATGGCGATCTGAAAGGTCAAAAAACCCAGTTCACAATTTTACGAAACCAATTTGAAGTCGGATAGTTCAGAAAAATGATAAATCAGCATTGAAAATTCGTAAAAAGCTTGAAAACCAGATTGTAGCTGTCAATTTGACATTTCTGACGTTTGGGTTCGAGTTACGCGATTAATTTTAATTGCGTTCGAATTCCCCGTCCCCGAATTAGTCGAAAACGAGTATAATCTCGATTTTTTGACATTTCGACCTGTCATCAAGTGTCAAATGACAACCTGTCAATGTCATGTCAAAAAAATCGAGATTATACTCGTTTTCGACTAATTCGGGGTCGGGGAATCCATTACTGCTGTCAGTTTGACGTTAAAATTGTAAATTGGTTTTTTTTGATGTTTCAGACCGCCATATTGGATTTTCTCGAATCCAGTGACAGTTAACATCAAACTGACAGCAGTAATGGATTTCCCATCCCCGAATTAGTCGAAAAGGAGTATAATCTCGATTTTTTGACATTAGGACCTGTCATCAAGTGTCAAATGACAACCTGTCAAAAAATTGACATTATACTCGTTTTCGACTAATTCGGGGATGGGGAATTCAACGCAACTGAAATGAATCCCGTCAAAACGACCCTAAATTCAGAAATGTCAAATTGACAGCTACAATCCGCCATTTTGCTCGGAAGTGAAAAAAAATCAAAATGGCGATCTGAAAGGTCAAAAAACCCAGTTCACAATTTTACGAAACCAATTTGAAGTCGGATAGTTCAGAAAAATGATAAATCAGCATTGAAAATTCGTAAAAAGCTTGAAAACCGGATTGTAGCTGTCAATTTGACATTTTTGAGGTTTGGGTTCGAGTAAGGTGATTAATTTCAGTTGAATTGAATTCCCCGTCCCCGAATTAGTCGAAAACGAGTATAAACTCGATTTTTTGACATTTCGACCTGTCATCAAGTGTCAAATGACAACCTGTCAATGTCATGTCAAAAAATCGAGATTATACTCGTTTTCGACTAATTCGGGGATGGGAAATTCAATTCAACTAAAATTAATCACCTTACTCGAACCCAAACCTCAAAAATGTCAAATTGACAGCTACAATCTGGTTTTCAAGCTTTTTACGAATTTTCAATGCTGATTTATCATTTTTCTGAACTATCCGACTTCAAATTGGTTTAGTAAAATTGTAAACTGGGTTTTTCGATGTTTCAGACCGCCATATTGGATTTTCTCGAATCCAGTGACAGTTAACGTCAAACTGACAGCAGTAATGGATTCCCCGACCCCGAATTAGTCGAAAACGAGTATAAACTCGATTTTTTGACATTTGAAACTGTCATTTGGCGTTAATGACAGCTTATGACAGGTATTGACAAAAAATTGACATTATACTCTTTTTCGACTAATTCGGGGACGGGGAATCCAACGGAACTAAAATTAGTTGCGTCACTTGAACCCTAACCGCAAAAATGACAGTTTTACTGTCAAAAAACTGTTTCCGCGCGTATACATGCAAAAGAAGGCGTTTTTCAAAACTGATTTAACAATTTTTGAAATCCTTGAGCCCAAATTAGTCGAAAACGAGTATAATTTCGATTTTTTGACATATCGACCTGTCATTAAGTGTCAAATGACAACCTGTCAAAAAAATTGACATTATACTCGTTTTCGACTAATTCGGGGATGGGGAATTCAACGCAACCGAAATGAATCCCGTCAAAACGACCCTAAATTCAGAAATGTCAAATTGACAGCTACGATCCGCCATTTTGCTCGGAAGTGAAAAAAAAAAAACAAAATGGCGGTAGTGCACTTACCCGCAAACGCAAATTTTGAATTTTTTCCGTTCGTAGTAGGCGTCGCAACCGACGAAATCGTTGACGTGCAATCGTCTGGGCAGATTAATCACGTGCGAGTTACCCTGACGGTTAGTTAACAGACAGATGACGTAATCGTCCTTTAGTAGCAGTTTGGTGGCGGCGCTGGCGGGCAAAGCGTCGTCGACGGTGGCGCCGCCATCTTGCGGCGCCATCTTGCGGCAGAGCGCGCGCATCAAACAGACGTCGACGAAGCGGCGCGCGAAATCGTGACCGATTACGGTGCCGGTCACGTGGTCGCCCACTTTGATCGATGCTGTCAAAAACACAAAAAAAAATAAATTAATAAAAACAAACAAAGAAAAAACACAAAAAAAAAAAATTAAAAAAAAATTAATTACAAACAAAAAATAATTACAAAAGCCAACAAAAAAAAAACATTTAAAAAAAATTAAAACATAAAATAATTAATAAACACAAACAAAAAAAAATTAAAATAAAAAATAATTAATAAAAACAAACAAAAAAATCATAAAAAAAAATTAATTGCAAAAGAAATTAAAATATAAGATAATTTATAAAAACAAACAAAAAAAATAAATTGCAAAAAAATTTAAATTGCAAAAATAATTAAAATAAAAAAAAAAAAAAAATCATTTAAAAAAATTAAAATAAAAAATAATTAATAAAAACAAACAAAAAAAAAAAAATAAATTGCAAAAAAAATTAAAATGAAAAATATTTAATAAAAACAAACAAACAAAGAAAAAACACAAAGAAAATCATTTAAATAGAAATTACAAAACAAATTAAAACAAAAAATAATTAATAAAAACGGATAATTAAAAAAAAATGATTGAAAAAAAAATAAAACAAAAAGATTGAATAACAAAAAAGAACTTCAATTAATTGACAAGTTAACATTTGACAGATAATGACTGGTCGAAGTGTCAAAAAAACCGAGTTTATACTCGTTTTCGACTAATTTGGGGTCAAAACACCCAAAAAAAATCTAAACTAAATCTGTCAAAATTAAGTAGGAAAATGTCAAATTTAAATTTTTTAAAAATGTCAAAAGTGACGTCTGTCTAAATGTCATCAAACTAAATCTGTCAAAATTAGGTACAAAATTGTCAAATTTAAATTTTTTAAAAGTGACATCAGTCAAAATGTCATCAAACTAAATCTGTCAAAATTAGGTAGAAAATTGTCAAATTTGAAGTTTTTAAAAATTTTAAAAGTGACATCTGTCAAAATGTCATCAAACTAAATCTGTCAAAATTAGGTAGGAAAATTGTCAAATTTAAATTTTGTAAAAATGTCAAAAGTAACATCTGTCAAAATGTCATCAAACTAAATCTGTCAAAATTAGGTACAAAATTGTCAAATTTAAATTTTTTAAAAGTGACATCAGTCAAAATGTCATCAAACTAAATCTGTCAAAATTAGGTAGAAAAATTGTCAGAATTAAATTTTTTAAAAATTTTAAAAGTGACATCTGTCAAAATGTCATCAACTAAATCTGTCAAAATTAGGTAGAAAAATTGTCAGAATTAAATTTTTTTAAAATTTTAAAAGTGACATCTGTCAAAATTGTCTTTAAGCTAAATCTGCCAAAATTAGGTAGAAAATTGTCAAATTTAAATTTTGTAAAAATGTCAAAAGTAACATCTGTCAAAATGTCATCAAACTAAATCTGTCAAAATTAGGTAGAAAATTGTCAAATTTAAATTTTTTAAAAGTGACATCAGTCAAAATGTCATCAAACTAAATCTGTCAAAATTAGGTAGAAAATTGTCAAATTTAAATTTTTTTTTAAAAGTGACATCTGTCAAAATGTCATCAAACTAAATCTGTCAAAATTAGGTAGAAAATTGTCAAATTTAAATTTTTAAAAAAAAGTGACATCTGTCAAAATGTTATCAACTAAATCTGTCAAAATTAGGTAGGAAATTGTCAAATTAATTTAAATTTTTTAAAGATTTTAAAAGTGACATCTGTCAAAATGTTATCAACTAAATCTGTCAAAATTAGGTAGAAAATTGTCAAATTTAAATTTTGTAAAAATGTCAAAAGTAACATCTGTCAAAATGTCATCAAACTAAATCTGTCAAAATTAGGTAGAAAAATGTCAAATTTAAATTTTTTAAAATTTTAAAAGTGACATCTGTCAAAATGTCATCAAACTAAATCTGTCAAAATTAGGTAGAAAATTGTCAAATTTAAATTTTTTAAAAATGTTAAAAGTGACGTCTGTCAAAATGTCATCAAACTAAATCTGTCAAAATTAGGTAGGAAAATGTCAAATTTAAATTTTTTAAAAATTTTAAAAGTGACATCTGTCAAAATGTCATCAAACTAAATCTGTCAAAATTAGGTAAGAAATTGTCAAATTTGAATTTTTTTTAAATTTTAAAAGTGATTTGTCAAAATGTTATTAAACTAAATCTGTCAAAATTAGGTAGAAAAATGTCAAAAGTGACATCTGTCAAAATGTCATCAAACTAAATCTGTCAAAATTAGGTAGGAAAATGTCAAATTTAAATTTTTTAAAAATTTTAAGTGACATCTGTCAAAATTTCATCAACCAAATCTGCAAAAATTAGGTACAAAATTGTCAAATTTAAATTTTGTAAAAATGTCAAAAGTGACGTCTGTCAAAATGTTACCAAACTAAATCTATCAAAATTAGGTAGAAAATTGTTAAAACTATTTTCTAAAAAAACGTTAATTATGACATCTGTCAATATATCCCAAAAAATGACGGCTGTCAAAGTGTCATTAACTAAATCTATCAAAATTAGGTAGGAAAATGTCAAATTTAAATTTTGTAACAATGTCAAAAGTGACGTCTGTCAAAATGTCATCCAACTAAATCTGTCAAAATTAGGTAGGAAATTGTCAAATTTAAATTTAAAGAAAAAGTTAATTATGACATCTGTCAGAATATAAAAAAGTGACATCACGTTATTTTTTGACTATTAGGTAGGAAATGGTCAATTTTTTTTTTGTCAAAGGAAAAAGATAATTATGACATCTGTCAAAATATAAAAAAAAGTGACGTCTGTCAAAAAGTGACATACAATTTGTCATTCGGTGCTTACCTGGACACAACGCGGGCGCTGCAATCGCTCGGGCGCCATCTTGTGACAATTGAATGACGCAACCGCCCTTGTCGCCCACTCGTTCGACGATGCCGTCGGCCGCGTCGCCAACTCGATAACGACAAATCGGCCATTTCCGCTTGCGACCCGAACGATACACGAACGCCATCTCGACAAAATGGCGACCGTACATGCGCAACGTGCTCTGGAAAAATAAACAAAAACAAAACGTCATAACGCCAATTCGTTTGATTCCGACTGTACTATCTTCTTACCTCGACGCTACGATCGTACACGTCGTTCAGTTTGATTGACAGCTCGATTGACGGCTCGACGCGCGTCACTCGGCCGAGTAACAGCTGGTGCTCGATCAGCTCGGGCAGGGGCACGTCAAAATTCTGGAAAAGTGACGTTTGCTCGAAACCAGTGACAGATAACGTTCAACTGACAGTCGCGTTGGATTCCCCGACCCCGAATTAGTCGAAAACGAGTATAAACTCGATTTTTTGACAAGCTGTCATTTTTGACAGGTGATGACAGGTCGAAACGTCAAAAATCAAGATTATACTCGTTTTCGACTAATTCGGGGTCGGGGAATCCAACGCAACTAAAATTAATCGCGTAACTTGCACCCTAACGTCAGAAATGGCAAATTGACAGCTGAAAACCTCTTTTAAAGGATTTCGACAGTAGATTTAATGTTTCTTGAACTCCCCGACCCCGAATTAGTCGAAAAAGAATATAAACTCGTTTTTTTTACATGACATTGACAAACTGTCATTTTTTGACAGTTTGAAATGTCAAAACAAATCGAGTTTATACTCCTTTTTGACTGTATGTGGTCATTTTTTACAATTTCAGTGTTGAAATGACGTACTTTCCGCCATTTTGTTTCAACTGTCATTTTCATCATTTTAAGTGTCAGAATGACGTAAATGCCGCCATTTTGTGTTTTAACTGTCATTTTCAAGATTTTAATTGTCAGAATGACGTAATTGCCGCCATTTTATGTTTCAACTGTCATTTTCAATATTTTAATTGTCAAAATGACGTAATGGCCGCCATTTTTGGTTTCAACTGTCATTTTCAATATTTTAATTGTCAGAATAACGTAATGGTCGTCATTTTGTGTTTCAACTGTCATTTTCAACATTTCAGTTGACAGAATGACGTAATAGCCGCCATTTTGTGTTTCAACTGTCATTCTTGACATTGTTAGTGTCAGAAAGACGTAAATGCGGCCATTTTCCACATTTTTAATGTCAGAATGACGTCATTAACGTTATGTTGTGTTTTAGCTGTCATTTTCCACATTTTAAGTGTCAGAATGACGTAATGGACGCCCTTTTGTGTTTATGCTGCCATTTTCAATATTTTAAGTGTCAGAATGACGTAATTGTCGCCATTTTGTGTTTTTGCTGTAATTTCCCACATTTTAAGTGTCAGAATGGCGTAATTGCCGCCATTTTGTGTTTCAACTGTCATTCTTGACATTGTTAGTGTCAGAATGACGTAAATGTCGCTATTTTATGTTTCAACTGTCATTTTCAATATTTCTATTGTCAGAATGACGTAATTGCCGCCATTTTGTGTTTCAACTGTCATTCTTGACATTGTTAGTGTCAGAATGACGTAATAGCCGCCATTTTCAATATTTTAAGTGTCAGAATGACGTCATTGACGCTATTTAGTGTTTTAACTGTCATTTTCAGTATTTTAAATGTCAGAATGACGTAATGACCGCCATTTTGTGTTTCAAATGTCATTTTCAACATTTCAATTGACAGAATGACGTAATTGCCGCCATTTTGTGTTTCAAATGTCATTTTCAATATTTTTAGTGTCAGAATGACGTAATGATCGCCATTTTGTGTTTCAAATGTCATTTTCAACATTTCAATTGACAGAATGACGTAATTGCCGCCATTTTGTGTTTCAACTGTCATTTTCAATATTTTAAGTGTCAGAATGACGTAATGGCTGCCATTTTGTGTTTCAACTGTCATTTTCAACATTTCAATTGACAGAATGACGTAATAGCCGCCATTTTGTGTTTCAACTGTCATTTTCAATATTTTAAGTGTCAGAATGACGTAATTGCCGCCATTTTGTGTTTCAACTGTCATTTTCAATATTTTTAGTGTCAGAATGACGTAATGATCGCCATTTTGTGTTTCAAATGTCATTTTCAACATTTCAATTGACAGAATGACGTAATTGCCGCCATTTTGTGTTTCAACTGTCATTTTCAATATTTTAAGTGTCAGAATGACGTAATGGCCGCCATTTTGTGTTTCAACTGTCATTTTCAACATTTCAAGTGTCAGAATGACGTAATGGCCGCCATTTTGTGTTTCAACTGTCATTTTCAATATTTTAAGTGTCAGAATGACGTAATTGTCGCCATTTTGTGTTTTTTCTGTCTCTTTCCACATTTTAAGTGTCAGAATGGCGTAATTGCCGCCATTTTGTGTTTCAACTGTCATTCTTGACATTGTTAGTGTCAGAATGACGTAAATGTCGCTATTTTATGTTTCAACTGTCATTTTCCACATTTTAAGTGTCAGAATGACGTAATTGCCGCCATTTTGTGTTTCAACTGTCATTTTCCACATTTTAAGTGTCAAAATTACTTAAATGCCGCCATTTTGTGTTTCAACTGTCATTTTCAACATTTTAAATGTCAGAATGACTTAACTGCCGCCATTTTGTTTTAAATGTCATTCTTGACATTGTTAGCGTCAAAATGACGTAATTGCCGCCATTTTGTGTTTTAGCTGCCAAGCTTAATATTTTTAAGCGTCAGAATGACCGTCATTTTCTATTTATCTCGGCGACTTGCTTGTCACAAATTTGAACTTTGATTTGACGTTTCAAAACAAAATGGCGGCGGCTACGTCAAAATGGCGTCAAATTCGATTTCCTACCAATCGGTGACAGTTAACGTCAAACTGACACCAGTAATGGATTCCCCATCCCCGAATTAGTCGAAAACGAGTATAAACTCAATTTTTTGACAAGCTGTCATTTGACAGGTAATGACAGGTAGAAACGTCAAAAATCAAGTTTATATTCGTTTTCGACTAATTCGGAGATGGAGAATCGAAAACAACTAAAATTAATCGCGTAACTACCACCCTGATGTCGGAAATGTCAAATTGACAGGTTTAAACCAGTTTAAATACATTTTAAACGTAGAAGCTCAGGTGTTTTGGGGTTAATTTAAAGTTTTTTGAAATCCCAGACACCGAATTAGTCGAAAATGAAAATAAACTAGATTTTTTTGACAGACGGTCATTTGACAGAAAATGACAGCTTGTCAATATCACGTCAAAAAATCGAGTGTATACTCGTTTTTGACTAATTCGGGGTCGGGGAGTTCAAAAAACCTTAAATCAGCCTCTTTTACTGCCATAAAGCTATGAATGGTGTTTCCAGCTGTCAATTTGACATTTCTGACGTTAGGGTGCGAGTTACGCGATTAATTTTAATTGCGTTCGATTCCCCGACCCCGAATTAGTCGAAAACGAGTATAAACTTGATTTTTGACGTCAACCTGTCAAAAATGACAGCTTGTCAATGTCACGTCAAAAAATCGAATTTATACTCGTTTTCGACTAATTCGGGGACGGGGAATCGAACGCGACCAAAATTAGTCGCGCAACTCGCACCCAAACGTCAGAAATGTCAAATTGACAGCCGCAAAAAAAAAAAAAACTCGGTTTCTCGCACTCACCTCTTTCGGCACGGCCACCACGTCGGCGCAATCCAAAATCAACGGTTTGACGTGCACTTTGTTCTTTTTCCGTTTGACGTACGAACATCTGACAACGTCGCCCACCTTCACTTCGGCCCTCGTCGGCACTTTTCGGCTCGCGTACGTCATTCCTTCGCGTCGCGAATAAATCGCGCCGCCCACGTACAGCAAATTCACCAAACGCTGACCGGCGCACAACGTTTCTGCAAAAACGAGAAAAAATGACATTTGACAGATCTGTCAAAAAATGACATTTGACACTTTTCGTTTGACGTCATTTTTTCAAAATGGTTATTTTGACATTTTAAATACAATTTTTGTGAATTTTGACGAGTTTCGTTTTTTTGACAGATGTCACTTTCAACAACTAGAAAAAATGACATTTGACAATTTTGTAATTTTTTCAAATTGTTATTTTGACATTTTAAATACAATTTTTGTGAATTTTGACGAGTTTCGTTTTTTTGACAGATGTCACTGTCAACAACTAGAAAAAATGACATTTGACAATTTTGTCATTTTTTCAAATTGTTATTTTGACATTTTAAATACATTTTTTGTGAATTTTGACGAGTTTCGTTTATTTGACAGATGTCACTGTCAAACACTAGAAAAAAACAACATTTGACAATTTTCTACTAAATAAACGTCACTTTTTGACTTTCTCAAAAAAAAAACAATTTAGATTTGACAATATCCTACTGACTTTTGACAATGACACCTGTCAAACAAACAAAAAATAACATTTGACAGTTTTGACGTTTTGAAAAATTGATATTTGACATTTTTAAACACGATTTTTGTAAAGTTTGTTAAATTTCGCTTTTTGACAGATGTCACTGTCAAACACTAGAAAAAATGACGTTTGACAATTTTCTACTAAATAAACGTCACTTTTTGACTTTCACTAAAAAAAAAATTTTTGTGAATTTAGATTTGACAATATCCTACTGACTTTTGACAATGACACCCGTCAAACAAACAAAAAATAACATTTGACAGTTTTGACGTTTCGAAAAATTGATATTTGACATTTTTAAACACGATTTTTGTAAAGTTTGTTAAATTTCGTTTTTTGACAGATGTCACTGTCAAACACTAGAAAAAATGACATTTGACAATTTTCTACTAAATAAACGTCACTTTTTGACTTTCACTAAAAAAATATTTAGATTTGACAATATCCTACTGACTTTTGACAATGACACCTGTCAAACAAACAAAAAATAACATTTGACAGTTTTGACGTTTTGAAAAAATTGATATTTGACAATTTTAAACACGATTTTTGTAAAGTTTGTTAAATTTCGTTTTTTGACAGATGTCACTGTCAAACACTAGAAAAAATGACATGTGTTAATTTTTAACTCAATTTTCATAAACGTCACTTTTTGACTTTTTTAAAAAAAAAAAATTTGACAAATCCTACTAAATTTTGACAAATTGCATTTTTGACAATGGCAGCTGTCAAACAAAAATTGACATTTTTTCATATTGTTATTTTGACAGATGTCACTGTCAAACACTGGAAAAAATGACATTTGACATTTTTTTTTTCAAAATTGACAGATGTCAAAAGTGACAGTTGACGTGTGTACCTTTGACAGCTCGACACATCGAGAGGGTGTCGCTGAGATGCGCGTCCGGAACGAATCCGTCGGGGGCGTCGTCCAAATCGTCAATTGTGACGTCGACGCCGCCATTTTGTATCGCGCGCACCGTTGCCGAGTAACGGCCGCCCACGTGCGGGCCGCCCACTTTTTCGACGGGCGGCGGAAATAGCGACAACGTCAACTGGCCATCGCTGATTTTGGAAATGTACACGTCGACCTGTCAAAAGTAGAGAAAAATTAAAACGTAAACTGTAGAAGTCAAAAAGTAAAAGTAAAAAATATTAATAAAAAGTAAAAAAATACATTAAAGTCAATTAAAAAAAGTAAAAACGGTAAAAATTAAAAGTAAAAAATAAAAAGTAAACTGTAGAAGTAAAGAAAGTAAAAAGTAAAAAATATAAAAAAAAGTAAATTGTAGAAGTCAAAAAGTAAAAGTAAAGAAAATAAAAACGTAAAAAGTAAAAAATCTAAAGTAGACTGTCAAAAGTCAAAAAGAAGAAGTAAAGAAAGTAAAAACTAAAAACGTAAAATGGAAAAAATATAAAATAGACTGTAAAAGTCAAAAAGTAAAAGTAAAAATGTAAAAAGTAAAAAATCTCGNNGACNNTTNCTCACNNATCTNGTTTTCCTANCGANNACGCNGCCGATAGCACCNGNGATNCGGCCGNNTCAATAAAGTATACNGGNNGGNTTNCCGNTCANTAATNTATTCNCNGNTNGGTGTANTCTTNGTTNTTNCTAGGTTCANAATGAGNGTANGNCAGTAATANCNTCNTGCTGACCGCANATTCNACGCCTNANGCTGATNNATNNNCCACTTNNTTAACTNGATCATNNCAGNAGTACAGGCTNTATAGCAAGANGTNGGNCGANGNTCATCGGCGACACCGGANAGAATTGANCANGGATAAGACGNANAGGATTGCCCTCGTNNCGNNNNGANATNCTTNACGGNATNTACATGTNNTGNCNGGNNGTACATTCTNCCANACNANNAGNCGCNCNCNCCAGCAGCCCACNNTGNAANGANCNCGNAACTCGCCGNCTTCCNGGTACCTCTGTGAGNGCANCTNNCGTAGTCNCACCAGCAGCATGCTCTGTCAAAATGTCATCCAAACTAAAATCTGTCAAAATTAGGTAGGAAATTGTCAAATTTAAATTTAAAGAAAAGCTAATTATGACATCTGTCAGAATATAAAAAAGTGACATCACGTTATTTTTTGACTATTAGGTAGGAAATGGTCAATTTTTTTTTTGTCAAAGGAAAAAGATAATTATGACATCTGTCAAAAAGTGACATACAATTTGTCATTCGGTGCTTACCTGGACACAACGCGGGCGCTGCAATCGCTCGGGCGCCATCTTGTGACAATTGAATGACGCAACCGCCCTTGTCGCCCACTCGTTCGACGATGCCGTCGGCCGCGTCGCCAACTCGATAACGACAAATCGGCCATTTCCGCTTGCGACCCGAACGATACACGAACGCCATCTCGACAAAATGGCGACCGTACATGCGCAACGTGCTCTGGAAAACAGAAACCGTCACGTCGTAACGCCAATTCGTTTGATTCCGACTGTACTATCTTCTTACCTCGACGCTACGATCGTACACGTCGTTCAGTTTGATTGACAGCTCGATTGACGGCTCGACGCGCGTCACTCGGCCGAGTAACAGCTGATGCTCGACCAGCTCGGGCAGGGGCACGTCAAAATTCTGGAAAAGTGACATTTTCTCGAAACCAGTGACAGATAACGTCCAACTGACAGTTGCGTTGGATTCCCCGACCCCGAATTAGTCGAAAACGAGTATAAACTCGATTTTTTGACAAGCTGTCATTTTTGACAAGTGATGACAGGTCGAAACGTCAAAAATCAAGATTATACTCGTTTTCGACTAATTCGGGGTCGGGGAATCCAACGCAACTAAAATTAACCGCGTAACTTGCACCCTAACGTCAGAAATGGCAAATTGACAGATGAAAACCTCTTTTAAAGGATTTCGACAGTAGATTTAATGTTTCTTGAACTCCCCGACCCCGAATTAGTCGAAAAAGAATATAAACTCGTTTTTTTTACATGACATTGACAAACTGTCATTTTTTGACAGTTTGAAATGTCAAAACAAATCGAGTTTATACTCCTTTTTGACTGTATGTGGTCATTTTTTACAATTTCAGTGTTGAAATGACGTAATTTCCGCCATTTTGTTTCAACTGTCATTTTCAACATTTTAAGTGTCAGAATGACTTAATTCTCGCCATTTTGTGTTTTTGTTGTCTTTTTCAACATTTCAATTGACAGAATGACGTAATAGCCGCCATTTTCAATATTTTAAGTGTCAGAATGACGTCATTGACGCTATTTAGTGTTTTAACTGTCATTTTCAGTATTTTAAGTGTCAGAATAACGTAATGATCGCCATTTTGTGTTTCAAATGTCATTTTCAACATTTCAATTGACAGAATGACGTAATTGCCGCCATTTTGTGTTTCAAATGTCATTTTCAATATTTTAAGTGTCAGAATGACGTAATTGTCGCCATTTTGTGTTTTTTCTGTCTCTTTCCACATTTTAAGTGTCAGAATGGCGTAATTGCCGCCATTTTGTGTTTCAACTGTCATTCTTGACATTGTTAGTGTCAGAATGACGTAAATGTCGCTATTTTATGTTTCAACTGTCATTTTCCACATTTTAAGTGTCATAATGACGTAACTGACGCCATTTTGTGTTTCAACTGTCATTTTCCACATTTTAAGTGTCATAATGACGTAACTGACGCCATTTTGTGTTTCAACTGTCATTTTCAATATTTTAAGTGTCATAATGACGTAATTGACGCCATTTTGTGTTTCAACTGTCATTTTCCACATTTTAAGTGTCATAATGACGTAACTGACGCCATTTTGTGTTTCAACTGTCATTTTCAATATTTTAAGTGTCATAATGACGTAACTGACGCCATTTTGTGTTTCAACTGTCATTTTCAACATTTTAAATGTCAGAATGACTTAACTGCCGCCATTTTGTTTTAAATGTCATTTTTACAGTGTTAGCGTCAAAATGACGTAATTGCCGCCATTTTGTGTTTTAGCTGCCAAGGTTAACATTTTTAAGTGTCAGAATGACCGTCATTTTCTATTTATCTCGGCGACTTGCTTGTCACAAATTTGAACTTTGATTTGACGTTTCAAAACAAAATGGCGGCGGCTACGTCAAAATGGCGTCAAATTCGATTTCCTACCAATCGGTGACAGTTAACGTCAAACTGACACCAGTAATGGATTCCCCATCCCCGAATTAGTCGAAAACGAGTATAAACTCAATTTTTTGACAAGCTGTCATTTGACAGGTAATGACAGGTAGAAACGTCAAAAATCAAGTTTATATTCGTTTTCGACTAATTCGGAGATGGAGAATCGAAAACAACTAAAATTAATCGCGTAACTACCACCCTGATGTCGGAAATGTCAAATTGACAGGTTTAAACCAGTTTAAATACATTTTAAACGTAGAAAATCAGGTGTTTTGAGGTTAATATCAAGTTTTTTGAAATCCCAGACACCGAATTAGTCGAAAACAAATATAAAATCGATTTTTTTGACTGGCGGTCATTTGACAGAAAATGACAGCTTGAAATGTCAAAATATCGAGTGTATACTCGTTTTTGACTAATTCGGGGTCGGGGAGTTCAAAAAACCTTAAATCAGCCTCTTTTACTGCCATAAAGCTATGAATGGTGTTTCCGGCTGTCAATTTGACATTTCTGACGTTAGGGTGCGAGTTACGCGATTAATTTTAATTGCGTTCGATTGCCCGTCCCCGAATTAGTCGAAAACGAGTATAAACTTGATTTTTGACGTCAACCTGTCAAAAATGACAGCTTGTCAATGTCACGTCAAAAAATCGAATTTATACTCGTTTTCGACTAATTCGGGGACGGGGAATCGAACGCGACCAAAATTAGTCGCGCAACTCGCACCCAAACGTCAGAAATGTCAAATTGACAGCCGCAAAAAAAAAAAAAACTCGGTTTCTCGCACTCACCTCTTTCGGCACGGCCACCACGTCGGCGCAATCCAAAATCAACGGTTTGACGTGCACTTTGTTCTTTTTCCGTTTGACGTACGAACATCTGACAACGTCGCCCACCTTCACTTCGGCCCTCGTCGGCACTTTTCGGCTCGCGTACGTCATTCCTTCGCGTCGCGAATAAATCGCGCCGCCCACGTACAGCAAATTCACCAAACGCTGACCGGCGCACAACGTTTCTGCAAAAACGACAAAAAATGACATTTGACACTTTTCGTTTGACGTCATTTTCTCAAAATGGTTATTTTGACATTTTAAATACAATTTGTGTGAATTTTGACACGTTTTGTTTTTTTGACAGATGTCACTGTCAAACACTAGAAAAAAAATGACATTCGACAATTTTCTACTAAATAAACGTCACTTTTTGACTTTCACTAAAAAAAAAAATTTAGATTTGACAATATCCTACTGACTTTTGACAATGACACCTGTCAAACAAACAAAAAATAACATTTGACAGTTTTGACGTTTTGAAAAATTGATGTTTAACATTTTTAAACACGATTTTTGTAAAGTTTGTTAAATTTCGTTTTTTGACAGATGTCACTGTCAAACACTAGAAAAAATGACATGTGACAATTTTTTACTCAATTTTCATAAACGTCACTTCTCTCGACTTTCTCAAAAAAAAAATTAGATTTGACAAATCCTACTGAATTTTGACAAATTGCATTTTTGACAATGGCAGCTGTCAAACAACAATTGACATTTGACATTTTTTCATTTTGTTATTTTGACAGATGTCAAACACTGGAAAAAATGACATTTGACAGATCTGTCAAAAAATTACATTTGACACTTTTGTCATTTTTTCAAATTGTTATTTTGACATTTTAAATACATTTGTTGTAAATTTTGACGAGTTTCGTTTATTTGACAGATGTCACTGTCAAACACTAGAAAAAACAACATTTGACAATTTTCTACTAAATAAACGTCACTTTTTGACTTTCACAAAAAAAAAATTTAGATTTGACAATATCCTACTGACTTTTGACAATGACACCTGTCAAACAAACAAAAAATAACATTTGACAGTTTTGACGTTTTGAAAAATTGATATTTGACATTTTTAAACACGATTTTTGTAAAGTTTGATAAATTTTGTTTTTTGACAGATGTCACTGTCAAACACTAGAAAAAATGACATGTGACAATTGTTTACTCTAATTAGTTGACTTTTTGACTTTTTCAAAAAAAAAAAAATTAGATTTGACAATATCCTGACTTTTGACATATTGCATATTTTTGACAATGACAGCTGTCAAACAAAAATTGACATTTTTTCAAATTGTTATTTTGACAGATGTCAAACACTGGAAAAAATGACATTTGACATTTTTTTCAAAATTGACAGATGTCAAAAGTGACAGTTGACGTGTGTACCTTTGACAGCTCGACACATCGAGAGGGTGTCGCTGAGATGCGCGTCCGGAATGAATCCGTCCGGGGCGTCGTCCAAATCGTCAATTGTGACGTCGACGCCGCCATTTTGTATCGCGCGCACCGTTGCCGAGTAACGGCCGCCCACGTGCGGGCCGCCCACTTTTTCGACGGGCGGCGGAATAGCGACAACGTCAACTGGCCATCGCTGATTTTGGAAATGTACACGTCGACCTGTCAAAAGTAGAGAAAAATTAAAACGTAAACTGTAGAAGTCAAAAAGTAAAAGTAAAAAATATTAATAAAAAGTATTATTTAATTAAAAGTAAAAAAATACATTAAAGTCAATTAAAAAAAGTAAAAACGGTAAAAATTAAAAGTAAAAAATAAAAAGTAAACTGTAGAAGTAAAGAAAGTAAAAAGTAAAAAATATAAAAAAAAGTAAATTGTAGAAGTCAAAAAGTAAAAGTAAAGAAAATAAAAACGTAAAAAGTAAAAAATCTAAAGTAGACTGTCAAAAGTCAAAAAGAAGAAGTAAAGAAAGTAAAAACTAAAAACGTAAAATGGAAAAAATATAAAATAGACTGTAAAAGTCAAAAAGTAAAAGTAAAAATGTAAAAAGTAAAAAATATAAAAAAAGTAAACTGTAGAAGTAAAAAAGTAAAAATAAAAACGTAAAAAGTAAAAAATCTAAAGTAGACTGTCAAAAGTCAAAAAGAAGAAGTAAAGAAAGTAAAAACTAAAAACGTAAAATGGAAAAAATATAAAATAGACTGTAAAAGTCAAAAAGTAAAAGTAAAAATGTAAAAGTAAAAAATATAAAAAAGTAAACTGTAAAGTAAAAAAGTAAAAATAAAAACGTAAAAAGTAAAAAATCTAAAGTAGACTGTAAAAGTCAAAAAGTAGAAGTAAAGAAAGTAAAACGTAAAAAATATAAAAAAAGTAAACTGTATAAGTCAGAAAGTAAAAGTAAAAAATATTAATAAAAAGTATTATTTAATTAAAAGTAAAAAAATACATTAAAGTCAATTAAAAAAAGTAAAAACGGTAAAAATTAAAAGTAAAAAATAAAAAGTAAACTGTAGAAGTCAAAAAGTAGAGATAAAGAAAGTAAAAACGTAAAAAATATAAGATAGACTGTAAAAGTCAAAAAGAAGAAGTAAAGAAAGTAAAAACTAAAAACGTAAAATGTAAAAAATATAAAATAGACTGTAAAAGTCAAAAAGGAAAAGTAAAAATTATAATTAATAAGTAAAAGTAAAAATAAACTGTAAAAGTACAAATTTCAAGTAAAAGAGAAAAATATAAAAAAAAAATAGAAAAAAGGTAAATGCCCAAAAAGTAACAGTAAAAAACGTACAAAATTCAAAATACAAAAAGCAACAGTAGAAAGTAAAGAAAGTAAAGTAAAAAAGAAAAAAGTAAAAATTATTAATAATAATCATTAAAAGTTTATTTAATTTAATAATTAAAATTACTTTATTAAAAGTTAAAAAGTAAAAAATAAACTATAAAAATCCAAATTTTAAATAAAAAAGGTAAAGAGTAAAAGTAAAAAAACAAACGTAAAAAGAAAAAAACGAGTAAAATTTAAAAAAGTAAAAAATGAAAAAAATGTAAAAGCCCAAAAGGTAACAAACAGTAAAACAAAAAAGTAAAAAACGTAAAAAATTCAAAATACAAAAAGCGACAGCAGAAAGTAAAGAAGTAATGGTAAAGTAAAGTAAAAAATTAAATATTATAATTAATAAGTTAAGTAAAAACGTAAAAAGTAAAAACTGAAAAAAGGTAAAAGTCTAAAAAGTAATAGTAAAATCAAAAAGTAAAAAAGAAGAAAGTAAAAATTATTAATAATAATAATTATTACTTAATTAAAAGTAAAAAAGCAAAAAGTAAGAAATAAACTGTAAAAATCCAAATCTCAATTAAAGAAGTAAAGAGTAAAAGTAAAAAAAATAAGCGTAAAAATAGTAAAATTTAAGTAAAAAAGGAAAAAAGGTAAAAGCCCAAACAGTAACAGTAAAACGAAAAAGTAAAAAACGTAAAAAATTCAAAATACAAAAAGCCACAGCAGAAAGTAAAGAAGTAATGGTAAAGTAAAGTAAAAAAATTAAATATTATAATTAATAAGTAAAGTAAAAACGTAAAAAGTAAAAACTGAAAAAACGTAAAAGTTTAAAAAGTAATAGTAAAATGAAAAAGTAAAAATTATTAATAATAATGATTATTACTTAATTAAAAGTTAAAAAGTAAAAAATAAACTATAAAAATTCAAATTTGAAATAAAAAAGGTAAAGAGTAAAAGTAAAAAAACAAACGTAAAAAATTCAAAATACAAAAAGCGACAGCAGAAAGTAAAGAAAAAATGGTAAAGTAAAGTAAAAAATTATAATTAATAAAGTAAAAAAGTAAAAAATATAAAATAAGCTGTAGAAGCCAAAAAGTAAAAGTAAAATGAAAAAATAAAAAATAAGAAAGCAAAAATTATTAATAATAATAATTATTACTTAATTAAAAGTAAAAAAATAACAAATTAACTGTAAAAGTCCAAATTTAAAGTAAAGAAGTAAAGAATAAAAGTAAAATATAAAAAAGAAAAAAATGTAAAAAAGGTAAAAGCCCAAAAAGTAACAGTAAAACAAAAAAGTTAAAAACGTAAAAAATTCAAAATACAGAAAACAACAGTAGAACGTAAAGAAGTAATGATAAAGTAAAGTAAAAAATTATAATTAATAAGTAAAGTAAAAACGTAAAAAGTAAAAATATAAAAAATAAAAACTGAAAAAAGTTAAAGTTCACAAAGTAATAGTAAAATAAAAAAGCAAAAAAGAAGAAAGTAAAAATTGTTATTAATAATAATTATTACTTAATTAAAAGTAAAAAAAGTAGAAAGTAAAAAATAAACTGTAAAAGCCCAAATTTAAAGTAAAAGTAAAAAACTAAGCGCAAAAAGAAAAAGGAGTAAAATTTAAAAAAGTAAAAAAATCAAAATACTAAAAGCAACAGTAGAACGTAAAAAAGTAATAATAAAGAGAAGTAAAAAAGTATAAAATAACCTGTAAAAGTCAAAAAGTAAAAGTAAAGAAAGTAAAAATTAAAATTAATGATTAAAAGTAAAAGTAAATAAAACAAGAGTAAAAAGAGAAATGAGTAGAATTTAAAAAAGTGGAAAAAGGTAAAATGTAAAATAACAGAAGTAAGGGGAAAAAAGTAAAAAATAAAAAGCAAACTGTAGTAGAAAAAACGTAAAAATAAAGTCCAAGAAAAAAGTAAAAGTAAAAAGTAAAAAACGTAAAAAATTCAAAAAGTAATAGTAAAATAAAAAAGTAAAAATTGTTATTAATAATAATTATTACTTAATTAAAAGTAAAAAAAGTAGAAAGTAAAAAATAAACTGTAAAAGTCCAAATTTCAAGTAAAAGTAAAAAACTAAGCGTAAAAAGAAAAAGGAGTAAAATTTAAAAAAGTAAAAAACTCAAAATACTAAAAGCAACAGTAGAACGTAAAGAAGTAATAATAAATAGAAGTAAAAAAAGTATAAAATAACCTGTTGAAGTCTAAAAGTAAAAGTAAAGAAAGTAAAAATTAAAATTAATGAGTAAAAGTAAAAACGTAAAAAGTAAAAGTAAATAAAACAAGAGTAAAAAGAGAAATGAATAGAATTTAAAAAAGTGGAAAAAGGTAAAATGTAAAATAACAGAAGTAAGGGGAAAAAAAGCAAACTGTAGTAAAAAAAAACGTAAAAATAAAGTCCAAGAAAAAAGTAAAAGTAAAAAGTAAAAAACGTAAAAAATTCAAAAAGTAATAGTAAAATGAAAAAGTAAAAAAGAAGAAAGTAAAAATTGTTATTAATAATAATTATTACTTAATTAAAAGTAAAAAAAGTAAAAAGTAAAAAATAAACTGTAAAAGTTCAAATTTCAAGTAAAAGTAAAAAACTAAGCGTAAAAAGAAAAAGGAGTAAAATTTAAAAAATTAAAAAAGTAAACAAAGTAAAAAGTAAAAAATGTCACTAAATTTTTTACTTTTTCCGTTTCGTAAAAGTAAAAGTAAAAAAAAGTAACTCACCACTTGACCGACAAAAAAGTAATTTTCGGGATCGGTCACGTGACCGCGCACGTCCAACCAACCCTTGACGTTGCCGTAGAAAACGACGAGGGCGCCGCCCGGCGTCGCTTTGGCAACGACGCCCGGATAATGGGCGCCGACGCGCGCCGTCGCGACGCTCGCCAAGCACGCGTCGTTCGCGACCAGTTGCGACTTGAGCGTGAACAGAACCTTGTCCTGTTCGATCGACAACACTCTGGAAATGTCGAATACGACACATTAGTGAAAAATCTCGCTTTTTCGAGGTTAGAATCAGAGTTAGACGTTTAATTTTAGTTGCGTTGGATTCCCCGTCCCCGAATTAGTCGAAAACGAGTATAATGTCGATTTTTTGACATTTCGACCTGTCATCACCTGTCAAAGTGACAGCTTGTCAAAAAAATTGAGTTTATACTCGTTTTCGACTAATTCGGCGATGGGGAATCCAACGCAACTAAAATTAATCGCGTAACTCCAACCCTAACCTCACAAATGTCATAGTGACAAGTAATAACCTGTTTTAATGCTTTCGCCAAGTTGGCTTAACGTTTTTTGAATTCTCCGACCACGAATTAGTCGAAAACGAGTATAATCTCGTTTTTTTGACATTTCATTGACAAGCTGTCAATTTGACAGGTAATGACAGGTCGAAATGTCAAAGTTGAGTTTATACTCGTTTTCGACTAATTCGGGGACGGGGAATCCAACTGAACTAAAATTAACCGCGTAACTCCAACCCTAACCTCACAAATGTCAAATTGACAAGTAAAAATCTGATTTATGGGCTTTTAAAGAGTGAAAAACTAATTTCTCCAAATTGTCTTGACTTTTTTTGAATTCCCCATCTCCGAATTAGTCGAAAACTAGTATAAACTCAATTTTTTGACAAGTTGTCACTTTGACAGGTGATGACAGGTCAAAATGTCAAAAAATCGAGCTTATACTCATTTTCGACTAATTCGGGGTCGGGGAATTCAAAAAAAGTCAAGACAATTTGGAGAAATTAGTTCTTCACCATATAAAATCCCATAAAACAGATTTGTACTTGTCAATTTGACATTTGTGAGGTTAGGGTTGCAGTTACGCGATTAGTTTTAGTTGCATTGGTTTTCCCATCCCCAAATTGGTAAAAAACCAGTATAAACTCAATTTTTTTGACATTTCCTTGACAACCTGTCATTTGACACCAAATGACAGGTCAAAATGTCAAAAAATCGAGATTATACTCGTTCTCGACTAATTTGGGGTCGAGTGATTCGAAAAAGTTTAAAACACTCTCGATTAATTGCCTTTTCACTCAAAAAATCCCATTTAAATTGCTTTTTAGCTGTCAATTTGACATTTCTGACATTCCCATTAGAATTTTGCGATTAATTTCACTTGCTTTGAATTCCCCATCCTAGAATTAGTCGAAAATGAGTATAAACACGATTTTTTGACATTTCGACCTGTCATCACCTGTCAAAGTGACAGCTTGTCAAAAAATTGAGTTTATACTCGTTTTCGACTATTTCGGGGTCGGGAAATCCAACTGAACTAAAACTAACCGCGTAACTCCAACCCTAACCTCACAAATGTCATAGTGACAAGTAAAAGATATTTAAAAATTTATCACTTTTTTCATAAACTTTACAAAATGGCGATAAAATTTAATAATTTTAACTCAACAAAAATAATTTTCGAGAAAATGACGCCAAAATTAAGAAATTTTAACTGAAAATAGAATTCTTGGCAAAATGATGGACGCGCCACGACAAACAAAAATTTATAATTTTTACTAAAAAAAAAAAAAGAAGAAAATCTTGACATGATGGTGGACGCGCCGAGACAATCAAAAATTTATAAATTTTACTAAAAAAAAGAAACTCTTGACAAAATGGCGAATGCGCCAAAAATTAGACAATTTTAACTCAACAAAAATAATTTTTGACAAAATGGTGGATGCGCCAAAATTAAGAAAATTTTTGATGGAAAAAAATAGAAATCTTGACAAAATGGCGGATGCGCAACAACAATTTAAATATTTCAATTACATTAAAAAAAAAAAGGAGAAATCTTGACAAAATGATGGATGCGCCAAAATTAAGAAATTTGAACTGAAAAAATAGAAATCTTGTGAAAATGGTGGATGCACTAAGGAAATTAAAAATAATAAAAATGTATCATTTTTTACTTAAAAAAAGGAAAATCCTGACAATCTGGCAAATGCGCCAAAAATTTGACAATTTTAACCCAACAAACATAATTTCTGACAAAATGGTGGATGCGCCAAGACAATTTAAAAATTTACCAATTTTACTCAAAAAAAGGAAAATCTTTTCAAAACGGCGAATTCGCCAAATATTTAACAATTATCTCAATAAAAATAGAATCTTGACAAAATGGTGGATGCGCTAAAGAAATTTAAAAATTTATCATTTTTTTCATAAACTTGACAAAATGGCGATAAAATTTAATAATTTTAACTCAACAAAAATAATTTTCGAGAAAATGACGCCAAAATTAAGAAATTTTAACTGAAAATAGAATTCTTGACATGATGGTGGACGCGCCGAGAACAATCAAAAATTTATAAATTCTACTAAAAAAAAGAAACTCTTGACAAAATGGCGAATGCGCCAAAAAATTAGACAATTTTAACTCAACAAAAATAATTTGACAAAATGGTGGATACGTCAAAATTAAAAAAATTGAATGAAAAAAATAAAAATCTTGACAAAATGATGGATGCGCTGAGACAATTTATAAATTTATCATTTTTCATTAAAAAAATTAGAAATTTTGACAAAATGGTGGATGCGCCAAAATTAAGAATATTTTACTGAAAAAAACGCTAAATCTTGACAAAATGGTGAATGCGCCAAAAATGTAACAATCATAACTCGACAAAAATTCTAGACAAAATGGTGGATGCGCCAAAATTAAGAAAGTTTAACGGAAAAAATTGAAATCTTGTCAAAATGGTGGATGCGCCAAAATTAAGAAATTTTAACCGGGAAAAAAATAATCTTGACAAAATGGTGGATGCGCCAAGACAATTTAAAAATTTACTATTTTTACTCAAAAAAAAGGAAAATCTTTACCAAACGGCGAATTCGCCAAAAATGTAACAATTATAACTGAATAAAAATAGAATCTTGACAAAATGGTGGATGCACAAAATTAAGACATTTTAACCGAAAAAATAGAAATCTTGTCAAAATGGTGCATGCGTTGAGACAATTTAAAAATTTACAATTTTTACTTAAAAAAAAGGAAAATATTGACAAAATGGCGAATGCGCCAAAAAATTAGACAATTTTATCTCAACAAAAATATTTTTTTTTACAAAATGGTGAATGCGCCAAAATTAAGACATTTTAACCGAAAAAATAGAAATCTTGTCAAAATGGTGCATGCGTTGAGACAATTTAAAAATTTACAATTTTTACTTAAAAAAAAAGGAAAATATTGACAAAATGGCGAATGCGCCAAAAATTAGACAATTTTATCTCAACAAAAATATTTTTTTTTTTTACAAAATGGTGAATGCGCCAAAATTAAGACATTTTAACCGAAAAAATAGAGATCTTGTCAAAATGGTGCATGCGTTGAGACAATTTAAAAATTTACACTTTTTACTTAAAAAAAAGGAAAATATTGACAAAATGGCGAATGCGCCAAAAATTAGACAATTTTATCTCAACAAAAATATTTTTTTTTTTACAAAATGGTGAATGCGCCAAAATTATGACATTTTAACCGAAAAAATAGAAATCTTGTCAAAATGGTGCATGCGTTGAGACAATTTAAAAATTTACACTTTTTACTTAAAAAAAAGAAAAATATTGACAAAATGGCGAATGCGCCAAAAATTAGACAATTTTATCTCAACAAAAATATTTTTTTTTTTACAAAATGGTGAATGCGCCAAAATTAAGACATTTTAACCGAAAAAAATAGAGATCTTGTCAAAATGGTGCATGCGTTGAGACAATTAAAAATTTACAATTTTTACTCAAAAAAAAAGGAAAATATTGACAAAAATGGCGAATGCGCCAAAAATTAGACAATTTTATCTCAACAAAAATATTTTTTTTACAAAATGGTGAATGCGCCAAAATTAAGACATTTTAACCGAAAAAATAGAAATCTTGTCAAAATGGTGCATGCGTTGAGACAATTTAAAAATTTACAATTTTTACTTAAAAAAAAGGAAAATATTGACAAAATGGCGAATGCGCCAAAAAATTAGACAATTTTATCTCAACAAAAATATTTTTTTTACAAAATGGTGAATGCGCCAAAATTAAGACATTTTAACCGAAAAAATAGAAATCTTGTCAAAATGGTGCATGCGTTGAGACAATTTAAAAATTTACAATTTTTACTTAAAAAAAAAGGAAAATATTGACAAAATGGCGAATGCGCCAAAAATTAGACAATTTTATCTCAACAAAAATATTTTTTTTTTTAACAAAATGGTGAATGCGCCAAAATTAGACATTTTAACCGAAAAAATAGAAATCTTGTCAAAATGGTGCATGCGTTGAGACAATTTAAAAATTTACAATTTTTACTTAAAAAAAAGGAAAATATTGACAAAATGGCGAATGCGCCAAAAAATTTGACAATTTTATCTCAACAAAAATATTTTTTTTTTACAAAATGGTGAATGCGCCAAAATTAAGACATTTTAACCGAAAAAATAGAAATCTTGTCAAAATGGTGCATGCGTTGAGACAATTTAAAAATTTACACTTTTTACTTAAAAAAAGAAAAATATTGACAAAATGGCGAATGCGCCAAAAATTAGACAATTTTATCTCAACAAAAATATTTTTTTTTTTACAAAATGGTGAATGCGCCAAAATTAAGACATTTTAACCGAAAAAATAGAGATCTTGTCAAAATGGTGCATGCGTTGAGACAATTTAAAAATTTACAATTTTTACTTAAAAAAAAGGAAAATATTGACAAAATGGCGAATGCGCCAAAAATTAGACAATTTTTATCTCAACAAAAATATTTTTTTTTTACAAAATGGTGAATGCGCCAAAATTAAAACATTTTAACTGAAAAAATAGAAATCTTGTCCAAAATGGTGCATGCGTTGAGACAATTTAAAAATTTACACTTTTTACTTAAAAAAAAGGAAAATATTGACAAAATGGCGAATGCGCCAAAAATTAGACAATTTTTATCTCAACAAAAATATTTTTTTTTTTTTACAAAATGGTGAATGCGCCAAAATTATGACATTTTAACCGAAAAATAGAAATCTTGTCAAAATGGTGCATGCGTTGAGACAATTTAAAAATTTACAATTTTTACTTAAAAAAAAGGAAAATATTGACAAAATGGCGAATGCGCCAAAAATTAGACAATTTTATCTCAACAAAAATTTTTTTTTTACAAAATGGTGAATGCGCCAAAATTAAGACATTTTAACCGAAAAAATAGAAATCTTGTCAAAATGGTGCATGCGTTGAGACAATTTAAAAATTTACAATTTTTACTTAAAAAAAAAGGGAAAATATTGACAAAATGGCGAATGCGCCAAAAAATTAGACAATTTTATCTCAACAAAAATATTTTTTTTTACAAAATGGTGAATGCGCCAAAATTAAGAAATTTTAACTAAAAAATAAAAATCTTGACAAAATGGCGTACTCACCTGGCATCCAAACGTTGTCCCTCCGAAAATTTACGTTTGACCGCGCTCGCGTAGAGGGCGTTGCTCAGATGCGCGTTGGTGACGAATCCGGTCACGTGACCGCACTCGACCACCGCGCCCTCCTCTTTGACGGCGCGCACGCGCACTCGCACCGCTTGACCGGCGCGCAAGTCGCGCGACGCGAACGTTCGTTCGTTGACGGCGCGCGCGTCCGGCGTCACGACGTACGTCGACGACAGCCGATTGTAGTCGAGCACGCGACACGAATGCTCCGACGCCGCCCGATATTTCGTCAAAATGGCGGCCGTCAAATCGACGTCATTTGACGGCGCGCGTCATTGGCCAGCGACGCAATCAGACGCTTGTTGGTGGCGAAGCCTTTCAGCGAATCGGGAAGCAGGAAAAACATTCCGTTGGTCGCTTTGCCGAGTACCTGTCACAGAAAAAGAAAAGTGCGCGCGTCAGAAGCGCATTCGACATTTTGTCAAGAAAACTTGAAAAAAAAAAGTGGGTATTTTCTTGACAGAATGGTGGATGCGCCGAGTCAATTTAAAAATCTACCATTTTTTTACTCAAAAAAAAAGAAAATCCTGACAATCGAGCAAATACCTCAAAAATTAAGAAATTTGAACTAAAAAAAAGAGAAATCTTGACAAAATGGCGGATGCGTCAAAATTAAGAAATTTTACCTCAATAAATAGAAATCTTGACAAAATAGTTGATGCTCTTAGACAATTTAAAAATGTATAATTTTTCGATAAAAAAAATGTTGACAAAATGGCGAAAGCACTAACAAAAATAGCAATCTTGACAAAATGGAGGATAAGCCAAAATTATGAAATTTTAACTGAAAAAAAGAGAAATTTAGACAAAATGGTGGATGCGCCGAGACAATTAAAAATTTATAATTTTTACTGAAAAAAAGACAATTTTGACAAAATGGCGAGTGCGCCAAAAATAAAGAGATTTTAACTGAAAAAGACCCAAATTTTGACAAAATAGTGGAAGTGCCAAAAGTAAGAGATTTAAACTAAAAAAATAAATAAAAATCTTGACAAAACGATGAATATGCCAAAATTATGAAATTGTAACTGAAAAAAAGAGAAATTTTGACAAAATGGCGGATGCGTCAAAATATCCTGACAAAATGGCGAAAGCACTAACAAAAATAGAAATCTTGATAAAATGGAGGATACGCCAAAATTATGAAATTTTAACTGAAAAAAAAAGAAAATTTTGACAAAATGGCGGATGCGTCAAAATATCCTGACAAAATGGCGAAACCACTAACAAAATAGAAATCTTGATAAAATGGAGGATACGCCAAAATTATGAAATTTTAACTGAAAAAAAGAGAAATTTTGACAAAATGGCGGATGCGTCAAAATATCCTGACAAAATGGCGAAAGCACTAACAAAAATAAAAATCTTGATAAAATGGATACGCCAAAATTATGAAATTTTAACTGAAAAAAAGAGAAGTTTTGACAAAATGGCGAGTGCGCCAAAATTAAGAAATTTTAACTAAAAAAATTGAAATCTTTTCAAAATGGTGACTGCGCTAAGGAAATTTAAAAATGTATCATTATTTACTCAAAAAAAAGAAAATGTTGAGAAAATGGTGGATGCGTCAAAATTAAGAGATTTTGTACTGAAAAAAGATAAATCTTGTGGGGGATGGACCAAAATTAAGAAAATTTTACTGAAAAAAAAAAAGAAATCTTGACAAAATGGTGGATGCGTGGAGGCAATTTAAAAATGTACCATTTTTTTACTTAAAAAAGGAGAATCCTGACAATCTGGCGAATGCGCCAAAAATGTAAGAATTTTAACCCAACAAAAATATTTCTTGACAAAATGGCGGATGCGCAGAGACAAAAAATAAAAATTTATCATTTTTTCATTAAAAAAAAAGAAAGAAAAACTTGACAAAATGGTGAATGCGCCAAAATTAAGAAATTTTTACTAAAAAAAATAGAAATCTCGACAAAATGGTGAATGCGTTGAAACAATTTAAAAACTTACCATTTGCACTAAAAAAAGGAAAATTTTGACAAAATGGCGAATGCGCCAAAAATTTAACAATCATAAATCAACAAAAATAATTCTTGACAAAATGGTGGATGCGCCAAAATTAACAAAATTTTATAATTTTTACTAAAAAAAAAGGAGGAAAATCTTGACAAAATGGCGAATGCGCCAAAATGAGACAATCTCGATTCAACAAAAATAATTTCTAACAAAATGGTGGACGCGCCGAGACAATCAAAAATTTATAAATTTTACTAAAAAAAAAAAACTCTTGACAAAATGGCGAATGCGCCAAAAAAAATAATAGAAATTTGACAAAATGGCCAATGCGCCAAAACATATTAACAATCATAAGCACTCAACAAAAATAATTCTTGACAATAGGTGGATGCGTTGAGGCAATTTAAAAATGTATCATTTTTTTATATAAAAAAAAGGAAAATCTTGACAAAATGGCGAAAGCACTAAACAAAATTTAAAATGGCTGCCACAAGGCGACATTTGCAATTTCCGCCATTTTGAATTGGGTTAGAGGGGTCAAGTTTGTACTCGTTTTCGACTAATTCGGGGTCAAGGAATCCATTTCTGTTGTCAAATTGACTGTATCTCGCGCCCAGTTCGAGAAACTTCAATTTATTGATTTTTTTCCAAAAATTGAGGTTTGTGCAAAAGTTACACAAAAATAAACATCATTACTGGATTCCCCGTCCCTGAATTAATAGAAAACGAGTACAAACTCAATTTTTTCGAAAAAAATCAAAATGGCCGCTAGAAGGCGCCATTTGCAATTTTTCCGCCATTTTGAATTAAGATAGATGGGTCAAGTTTGTACTCGTTTTCGACTAATTCGAGGTCAAGGAATCCATTTCCGCTGTCAAATTGACTGAATCTCGCGCCCAGTTCGAGAAACTTCAATTTTTTTTCAAAATTTCGACCTTGAAATCAACTTACCACCGCTCTGACCACGTCACCGTTGACCAATCGGGGCGCGGCCTGCGCGTCCGGATGACGTAACGTGACGTAGACGACTTTGGTAGATGGCGCCACGTACAGCACGTACCCTTTGAGGGCGGCGCGTTCCTGATAGTCGGCCATTTTGTTTAGCGGCTTGGCCAAGTAGTTTTCGTCGACGTAGGCCGTGAATTCCGTGCCGGCGATTTTTCCGTAAATTCCGTGCGCGGACACCTGCAAATTCGTCCGCCAGTCGCGCAAATTGAAAACGAACGCGTCGGCGCAATTGATCGCTTACCCGAATCACGGCGAATTCGACGCGCGCGCCCGGAATGATGACGTCAACATTGTCAATGTCACTTTGACAGGCGCGCACGTGATCCACTTTGGCGCTGAGACGCATCAGAGACGAAGTGGGCGTGGCCTCGAATTTGTGCACGACGCACCAAATCGGTTTTCCGATCGCTATTCGAACAGAAAAACTCACATTCTAAACGTAATATAACGGTGATTTTTGGTGGAAGGGTTGTTTAGACTGTGCTTGATGCTCAGTTAAAAAATCACACCAATCAAACCACGTACAGGGTGGTAACGAGACCAGAAAATGGAGAAAAACAGGAAAAACGTTGAAATCAGTGTCCGCGAACGGCAAAATCGCAATAACTCACATTCTAAACGTCGTAAGACGGTGATTTTTGGTGGAAGGGTTGTTTAGACTGTGCTTGAGGCTCAGTTAAAAAATCACACCAATCAAACCACGTACAGGGTGGTAACGAGACCAGAAAATGAAGAAAAACAGGAAAAACGTTGAAATCAGTGTCCGCAAACGGCAAAATCGCAATAACTCACATTCTAAACGTAATAGAACGGTGATTTTTGGTGGAAGGGTTGTTTAGACTGTGCTTGAGGTTCAACTAAAAAATCACACCAATCAAACCACGTACAGGGTGGTAACGAGACCAGAAAATGGAGAAAAACAGGAAAAACGTTGAAATCAGTGTCCGCGAACGGCAAAATCGCAATAACTCACATTCTAAACGTCGGTAGAACGGTGATTTTTGGTGGAAGGGTTGTTTAGACTGTGCTTGATGCTCAATTAAAAAATCACCCCAATCAAACCTTGTACAGGGTGGTAATGAGGCCAGAAAATGGAGAGGAACAGAAAAAACGTTGAAATCAGTGTCCGCGAACGGCAAAATCGCAATAAACTCACATTCTAAACGTGGTAGAACGGTGATTTTTGGTGGAAGGGTTGTTTAGACTGTGCTTGAGGCTCAGTTAAAAAATCACACCAATCAAACCTTGTACAGGGTGGTAACGAGACCAGAAAATGAAGAAAAACAGGAAAAACGTTGAAATCAGTGTCCGCGAACGGCAAAATCGCAATAACTCACATTCTAAACGTAATAGAAGAAGGGTTGTTTAGACTGTGCTTGAGGTTCAACTAAAAAATCACACCAATCAAACCACGTCCGCGAACGGCAAAATCGCAATAACTCACATTCTAAACGTGGTAAAACGGTGATTTTTGGTGGAAGGGTTGTTTAGACTGTGCTTGATGCTCAACTAAAAAATCACACCAATCAAACCACGTACAGGGTGGTAACGAGACCAGAAAATGAAGAAAAACAGGAAAAACGTTGAAATCAGTGTCCGCAAACGGCAAAATCGCAATAACTCACATTCTAAACGTAATAGAACGGTGATTTTTGGTGGAAGGGTTGTTTAGACTGTGCTTGATGCTCAGTTAAAAAATCACACCAATCAAACCACGTACAGGGTGGTAACGAGACCAGAAAATGAAGAAAAACAGGAAAAACGTTGAAATCAGTGTCCGCAAACGGCAAAATCGCAATAACTCACATTCTAAACGCGGTAGAAAGGTGATTTTTGGTGGAAGGGTTGTTTAGACTGTGCTTGATGCTCAGTTAAAAAATCACACCAATCAAACCACGTACAGGGTGGTAACGAGACCAGAAAATGGAGAAAAACAGGAAAAACGTTGAAATCAGTGTCCGCAAACGGCAAAATCGCAATAACTCACATTCTAAACGTAATAGAACGGTGATTTTTGGTGGAAGGGTTGTTTAGACTGTGCTTGATGCTCAGTTAAAAAATCACACCAATCAAACCACGTACAGGGTGGTAACGAGACCAGAAAATGAAGAAAAACAGGAAAAACGTTGAAATCAGTGTCCGCAAACGGCAAAATCGCAATAACTCACATTCTAAACGTAATAGAACGGTGATTTTTGGTGGAAGGGTTGTTTAGACTGTGCTTGATGCTCAGTTAAAAAATCACCCCAATCAAACCTCGTACAGGGTGGTAACGAGACCAGAAAATGGAGGAAAACAGGAAAAACGTTGAAATCAGTGTCCGCGAACGGCAAAATCGCAATAACTCACATTCTAAACGTAATAGAACGGTGATTTTTGGTGGAAGGGTTGTTTAGACTGTGCTTGAGGCTCAGTTAAAAAATCACACCAATCAAACCTCGTACAGGGTGGTAACGAGACCAGAAAATGAAGAAAAACAGGAAAAACGTTGAAATCAGTGTCCGCGAACGGCAAAATCGCAATAACTCACATTCTAAACGTAATAGAACGGTGATTTTTGGTGGAAGGGTTGTTTAGACTGTGCTTGAGGCTCAATTAAAAAATCACACCAATCAAACCTCGTACAGGGTGGTAACGAGACCAGAAAATGAAGGAAAACAGGAAAAACGTTGAAATCAGTGTCCGCGAACGGCAAAATCGCAATAACTCACATTCTAAACGTCCGATTCAGGTGATTTTTGCGTCAGCTGGTAGCTTAGACTGTACAGAACAATACTCACCCAAATCCGTTCCGGTATCGATGTTTTTAAAGGGCAAAAAGGCGCGTACGTCCCTGACGCCCACGTTCATTTCGTAGCCGTGATCCAATTTGGTGGTGGGCGTGGCCCATACCACGTGACCCTTGCCGAACGAATTAAAATGACGTTCGGCGTACACGTGCGCCGGATTGGTGCTCGCCTCGATGCGCGTGACGTCATCCTTTGACGTCACGTCGACGATTTTGATTGGCAGAAATTCGCCGACGGCAAAAATGTCCTTTAAACTCGTCGTCTGCAAAAAACGCAAACGTCACGTGACTTGACAACTGACATTTTGACGTTTCGTCAGATTTTTTTTTATTTTTTGACAGCTGTCATATTTGACAAAATCCGTTTACCGGACGCAACGTCCAAACAATTGACACCTGTCAAATAAATCGGTCAAACTTAAATAGTTGAAAATGCGTCAACGTCAGCTGTCAAAAATTGAACCTGTCAAATTGTCAAACAAAAATTTTCTGCGTCAAAAGTGACATCTGTCAAAATTTTACCAAAATTATTGTCAAACATCAATTTTCGGAAAACGTCAAAATTGAGTAGAACGTTAAATGTCAAAAAAACAATAAAAGTTTCAAGATTGTTCTAGAACGTTCCATAAGCTTCTAAAATGTTCCAGAAGCGTCTACAATCATCTAGAAGATGTAGAATGTTCTAGAATGTACTGAAAGCTTCTAGAATGTTCCAGAAGCTTCTACAATCTTCTAGAACGTTCCAAAAGCTTACAAATTGTTCCAGAATCTTCTGAAAAGATGTAGAATGTTCTAAATACTTCTACAATCTTCTAGAATGATCTGCAAAAATGTAGAATGTTCTAAAAAGTTCTAGAATGTACTGAAAGCTTCTAGAATGTTCCAGAAGCTTCTAAATTGTTCCAGAATCTTCTGAAAAGATGTAGAATGTTCTAAATACTTCTACAATCTTCTAGAATGATCTGCAAAAATGTAGAATGTTCTAAAAAGTTTTAAAATGTACTGAAAGCTTCAAAATCCAGAACGTTCCAAAAGCTTCTAAATTGTTCCAGAATCTTCTGAAAAGATGTAGAATGTTCTAAATCCAGAAGCTTCTACAATCTTCTAGAATGATCTGCAAAGAAATGTAGAATGTTCTAAAAAGTTCTAGAATGTACTGAAAGCTTCTAGAATGTTCCAGAAGCTTCTACAATCTTCTAGAACGTTCCAAAAGCTTCTAAATTGTTCCAGAATCTTCTGAAAAGATGTAGAATGTTCTAAATACTTCTACAATCTTCTAGAATGATCTGCAAGAATGTAGAATGTTCTAAAAAGTTCCAGAATGTACTGAATGCTTCTAGAATGTTTCAGAAGCTTCTACAATCTTCTAGAACGTTCCAAAAGCTTCTAAATTGTTCCAGAATCTTCTGAAAAGATGTAGAATGTTCTAAATACTTCTACAATCTTCTAGAATGATCTGCAAGAATGTAGAATGTTCTAAAAAGTTCTAGAATGTACTGAATGCTTCTAGAATGTTCCAGAAGCTTCTACAATCTTCTAGAACGTTCCAAAAGCTTCTAAATTGTTCCAGAATATTCTGAAAAGATGTAGAATGTTCTAAATACTTCTACAATCTTCTAGAATGATCTGCAAAAATGTAGAATGTTCTAAAAAGTTCTAGAATGTACTGAAAGCTTCTAGAATGTTCCAGAAGCTTCTACAATCTTCTAGAACGTTCCAAAAGCTTCTAAATTGTTCCAGAATATTCTGAAAAGATGTAGAATGTTCTAAATGCTTCTACAATCTTCTAGAATGATCTACACGAACGTAGAATGTTCTAAAAAGTTCTAGAATGTACTGAAAGCTTCTAGAATGTTCCAGAAGCTTCTACAATCTTCTAGAACGTTCCAAAAGCTTCTAAATTGTTCCAGAATATTCTGAAAAGATGTAGAATGTTCTAAATACTTCTACAATCTTCTAGAATGATCTGCAAGAATGTAGAATGTTCTAAAAAGTTCTAGAATGTACTGAAAGCTTCTAGAATGTTTCAGAAGCTTCTACAATCTTCTAGAACGTTCCAAAAGCTTACAAATTGTTCCAGAATATTCTGAAAAGATGTAGAATGTTCTAAATACTTCTACAATCTTCTAGAATGATCTGCAAGAATGTAGAATGTTCTAAAAAGTTCTAGAATGTACTGAAAGCTTCTAGAATGTTTCAGAAGCTTACAAATTGTTCCAGAATATTCTGAAAAGATGTAGAATGTTCTAAATGCTTCTACAATCTTCTAGAATGATCTGCACGAATGTAGAATGTTCTAAAAAGTTCTAGAATGTACTGAAAGCTTCTAGAATGTTTCAGAAGCTTCTACAATCTTCTAGAACGTTCCAAAAGCTTACAAATTGTTCCAGAATATTCTGAAAAGATGTAGAATGTTCTAAATGCTTCTACAATCTTCTAGAATGATCTGCAAGAATGTAGAATGTTCTAAAAAGTTCTAGAATGTACTGAATGCTTCTAGAATGTTTCAGAAGCTTCTACAATCTTCTAGAACGTTCCAAAAGCTTCTAAATTGTTCCAGAATATTCTGAAAAGATGTAGAATGTTCTAAATGCTTCTACAATCTTCTAGAATGATCTGCAAGAATGTAGAATGTTCTAAAAAGTTCTAGAATGTACTGAAAGCTTCTAGAATGTTCCAGAAGCTTCTACAATCTTCTAGAACGTTCCAAAAGCTTCTAAATTGTTCCAGAATATTCTGAAAAGATGTAGAATGTTCTAAATGCTTCTACAATCTTCTAGAATGATCTGCAAGAATGTAGAATGTTCTAAAAAGTTCTAGAATGTACTGAATGCTTCTAGAATGTTTCAGAAGCTTCTACAATCTTCTAGAACGTTCCAAAAGCTTCTAAATTGTTCCAGAATATTCTGAAAAGATGTAGAATGTTCTAAATGCTTCTACAATCTTCTAGAATGATCTGCAAGAATGTAGAATGTTCTAAAAAGTTCCAGAATGTACTGAATGCTTCTAGAATGTTTCAGAAGCTTCTACAATCTTCTAGAACGTTCCAAAAGCTTCTAAATTGTTCCAGAATCTTCTGAAAAGATGTAGAATGTTCTAAATGCTTCTACAATCTTCTAGAATGATCTACACGAACGTAGAATGTTCTAAAAAGTTCTAGAATGTACTGAAAGCTTCTAGAATGTTCCAGAAGCTTCTAAAATCTTCTAGAATGTTCCAGAAAATCTTCTAGAACGTTCCAAAAGCTTACAAATTGTTCCAGAATATTCTAAAAAGATGTAGAATGTTCTAAATGGTTCTAGGACGTTCTCGAATGTTCGAAAAGCTGCTAAATTGTTCCAAATTGTTCTAAAATGTGACAAACTCACCTCCAGGTCGTTTTGCTCTAACCGTTCTCCGAGATATCGATTGAATGTCTCGGATATGTGAGTGATGGGCACCAGAGCGAAACACAAACCGGGCAATTCGATTTCCAACGCCAAATTCGTTATTCGTCTTATGCAACCCAAAATTGTCATTCCACATTGAATTTTCTATAAATAAAAAAAATTAAAAAAAAAAAAAAAAAAAAATTAGAGTAAAATATAAATAAAAACAAATATAGACTAAATTAGAAAAATAAAAAAAAACAAAAAAAAGTAAAACAGATTAAGAAATAAAAAAAGATAAATAAATTGAAAAATTGTACTATTAAATTAAAAAAATAAGCAACAAAAATAAAAAAAAAAATAAAAAAAAAAACAAATTAAAGATAAAAAAATTTAAAAAAACTGAAAATTAAATCCTCAAAAAAAAAAAATGAAAAATAGGAATATAAAAATATAAAAAATTAAAAAAAACAAATTCAACAAAGTTGAAAAAAAAAAAATAAAGTAAAATATAAAGGAAAATAAAAAACGAAAAAAGTAAAATAGATAAACTAAAAAAAGAAAGATAAAAAAAAAATAAAAAATTGTACTATCAAGTTAAAAAATAAGGTAAAAAAAAAAAAAATAAATTTAAAAAAATAGTTAAAAAAATTGAAAAAAATAATAAAAACAAAAAAAAACTGAAGAAAAAGTGAATTCCTAAAAAAAGATAAAAAAAACAAAATTAAGTTGAAAAAATTGAAAAATAAATAAAAAACAAAAAAAAAACAAAATGGCGCTTACGCTATAATCTAGAGTGCCTTTCAGATCCAAGGTCATCGGTAAATTGTCCGGAGCCTGGGACGGTTCCTCGGCCTTCTTCGATTTCTTTGCTTTTTTCGCTTTGGGCGGTTTGGCAACGTTGAACAACTGCAAACCAAACAACGCCGCATTAATTGTTTGTCCTCCAAGGAATTAACGTCAACTTTGACGCCCTCTAGCGGCCAAACAGTGCAACCGATCAACCAATGTTGCCATATCGTTGGAAAGCCCTTTTAATTATCTATCCAATGATGTAAAAAAGTTTATACAGAGTGGACCAAATAAGTGAGTTATTTGAGGTTAAATGGGACAGTGCATGAAAATTTTGAAAAAAAACATTGGTCAACTTTAACGCCCTCTAGCGGCCAAACAGTGCAACCGATCAACCAATGTTGCCATATCGTTGGAAAGCCCTTTTAATTGTCTATCCATTGACGTATAAAATTTATACAGAGTGGTCAAAATAAGTGAGTTATTTGAGGTTAAATGGGACAGTGCATAAAAATTTTGAAAAAAAACATTAGGTCAACTTTGATGCCCTCTAGCGGCCAAACAGTGCAACCGATCAACCAATGTTGCCATATCGTTGGAAAGCCCTTTTAATTATCTGTTCATTGACATAAAAAAGTTTATACAGAGTGGACCAAATAAGTGAGTTATTTGAGGTTAAATGGGACAGTGCATGAAAATTTTGAAAAAAACATTGGTCAACTTTAACGCCCTCTAGCGGCCAAACAGTGCAACCGATCAACCAATGTTGCCATATCGTTGGAAAGCCCTTTTAATTGTCTATCCATTGACGTATACAAAGTTTATACAGAGTGGTCAAAATAAGTGAGTTATTTGAGGTTAAATGGGACAGTGCATAAAAATTTTGAAAAAAAACATTAGGTAACTTTGACTCCCTCTAGCGGCCAAACAGTGCAACCGATCAACCAATGTTGCCATATCGTTGGAAAGCCCTTTTAATTAGCTATCCAATGATGTATAAAAGTTTATACAGAGTGGACAAAATAGGTGAGTTATTTGAGGTTAAATGGGACATAATAAGAGGTCCATAAAATTTCATTGAAATTGGTTAGGTTAAGTAACTGAAAAGTGCCTGAAGCTGGTTTACGAGTGTCAGAAGCTTCTGACAGCATTTTAAGCCTTCGAACAAGCTTTGCACATTGGCCAGAGGCCTCTAAAACCTTCTTAACACTGCCAGAAGCCTCTACAAACTGCCAGATGCCTCTGGAGGTCATTTTAAGTTGCCAGAGGCCTCTAAAGGCAGTTTAAAAGTGCCAGAAGCCTCCAAAACTTGCCAGAGGCCTCTAAAAGCAATTTACGAGTGCCAGAGGCCTCTGACAGCTTTTCAAGCCTTCGAACATGATTATTTAGGTGCCAGAAGCCTCTAGACCCTGCGCATACCTGGAAAAACTCATTGAAAGCCTCTACAAGACAGTTTAAAAGTGTCCAGAACCTCTAAAATTTGCCAGATGCCTCTACAGCCATGTTGGATGTGCCAGAAGCCTCTGGCGAAGCCAGAAACTACTTAAACCTTCACTATTTCCCAGGTAATAAAAGGGAAAACACTAAAAACCACCCACCAACCACTAAAAACACTAAAAAACCCAAAAATACATAAAAAACTGAAAACTGACAGTGGAAAGGTAAAAATGTCACTCTCAAACTGGCTCCGTCTCTCTCTAACCCACTAGAATAGCGAAACAAAGACAGCGCCAACTGGTTTGACAGTTGACAGATTTGTGGTTATGTCACCCCCTTTCCTAATCCTCTGGCTGGAATTGAGGTTAAGTTAAATTAACCCCATTTTCCTGTCAAAACAACCCAAAATTTTAGAAAAATAAATCGTAATCGTTTCCTAGGGCTGGTCCGAAAAAGAGAAGCCGTCAACACCCTCAAAATGGGGCCCAAAATACACTTTCTGAGGCAGGTAAGGAACAAGCACAACAACACTAACTCCCGCATAGTTTTAAACAAATTAGGGCTGCGCCCCCCTTTTGCCAGCGGCTGTTGCAAGTAAAAGAGCACTGGCAACACCTTCGGGCCCCTAAAAGGGGGGCTCAAAACCCACTTTTTAGGCATTTGGAGAGACAAGCAAAACAATCCTAACTTTTATTAATGTTAGGGCTGCGCCCCCCATTTAAGAGCGCTTTCTAGGGCTGTTTCAAGAAGAGACTCACTAGAACTAGCCTCCCCCTAGTAAAATTCAGTGAAAATTTACCAAAATTGCTGAAATAGGTTAGTTTACATCGACAACACTTGTTAGGCCCCAAACTGGTCGAAAACCACCTTCAACCAGTCTGTGAGTTGGTTTACACCTTTCCAGGCACAGAAACAATAAAAATTCAGTGTAAACGCAGTCAAAACAAGTAAATTTCCATGAAAATTGCTTAAAATAGGTTAAGTTTACATTTTGTCCTCCAAACACTTGTTTTGACACATTTTACATGTTTTTTAGTGACTTTTTCAGTTAAAATCAACTAAATCAGATGTAAATGCAGTCAAAACAAGTGAATTTCCATTAAAATTCCACTGAAATTGACTGAAATTGGTTAGTTTACTTCGACAACAGTCGTTAGGCCCCAAACTGGTCGAAAACCACCCCTAACCAGTCTGTGAGTTGGTTTACACCTTTCCAGGCACAGAAACAATAAAAATTCAGTGTAAATGCAGTCAAAACAAGTAAATTTCCATAAAATTACAAAATTGCTTAAAATAGGTTAAGTTTACATTTTGTCCTCCAAACACTTGTTTTGACACATTTTACATGTTTTTAGTGACTTTTTCAGTTAAAATCAACTAAATCAGATGTAAATCCAGTCAAAACAAGTGAATTTCCATTAAAATTCCCCCTCCTTACCGGNTNAGCTNNACGCNCNTATCCCACTCATNCNCCGTNTGGNCAGNNCTAANCTCNAAAANATTATTGGTNNGAATANGACTCCNANGTCNGGNNTANTCNGNNCGGGCCGTGATTGGATCCAC